>APFE031626712.1:82512-132012 GCA_000404065.3 Pinus taeda | reverse complement strand
TAGCCTTCCACAACCTACAAGGGTTACACCACAACAATTGGAAGAAAAAAGAGAAAAAGGGCTTTGTTACAATTGTGATAACAAATGCACTAAAGGTCATAAGTGTGCTGAGAAGAAATTATTTTACATAAAATATGAAGAGGAGGAAAAGGATCAAGAATCATCAAAAGAAGAGGATATATGCCAGGACCCCACCCCAGAGAAAGAAGAAATGAATCATACCATATCTTGTAAAGCATTGACAAGAATTACCACTCCTAAAACTCTCAAGATAGAAGGACATATTAAGAAGAAAAATGTTCAAGAAGTGAAAGATCACATCGAGCATCAAGAAATGAATGCGGCCATATCTTGTAAAGGATTGGAAGAAATTACCATTCCTTAAACTCTAGAGGTAGAAGGACATATCAAGAAGAAAAAGGTTCAAGCAGTGAAAGATCACATCGAGCATCAACAACAAGTTCTCCAACTTTTAAAGGATAACGCCACTTCGGTGCAAAATCAAACGAAACAACAAGTAGATCAACATCGTATTGAAAAATGTTTTGATGTAGGTGATTGGATATTTTTACTGCTACATCTCAAGCAAGCTATTTATGAGAAGGAAATGTTGGCAATACTACATGCACTTAAAAAACGGCGACCTTACCGAATGGGAAGACTCTTCAAGGATGAGGATGTGGAAGCATTGTTTTGTGCTATTTTTATTATCCAACAAGATTGGATAAACGAAGCAAGGAATGAATGGAAGAATGACAAAGAAGTATGGACACTTATTCAAAAGTTACAAAAGATCCCAATTCAAACAATATTGCCAGAAATTGAAGACGAAGGAGAAATTATATTGGAACCTAGTGCAGTCACAGAAACAAGAACCTTACAGCTACGAAATCGATCAATTTCAGAGTATCTCATCAAGTGGAAGAACTTACCCGCTAAAGATTCCACATGGGAGGACAAGAATTTTATACAGAAGAACCAAGAACTACTCAAGCGTTGAGGACAACGCTTTTTGAAGGAGAGGGGCATGTTAGGCCCCTATACTACTAGTGTAACCCCTTATTGTTATTAGTACAACCCACTTATTATATTGATGCACCCATGTAGTGCCCATATTGTTACTATTGTGCCCCATAGAAGCCCACTATTGTTATTATTGTGCTCTTACATTATTATTATTATGTCGGCTCTGATTATGTTATGACCCCTTATACTCCTATATATAGAAAGGAGGTCTTTTCATTTGTATCATCCAAGAATTGTTCATTTATGTAATGTAAAGGAGGTTTCCCCCTCGAAGAGGCAGAATTCTAAGGTCTTGATCTATCTTTTCTATCTTTTCTTGAGCTAGTTTCATAACACCAACCTTGCACCAAGGTTCGAAAGAACATTGTAAGGCCTGCAATATACGTCAAAGGACTAGAAAACCATCGCAGAGGGACGAGATTCCATTAAATCTACAAATTACACACCAGCCATTCGAGAAATGGGTAATCAACTTTGTTGGACTGATCAAACCTCAGGGAAAAATTGTTGCACCCTACATCATCACTGCGACGGAGTACCTGACACGATGGGTAGAAGCGCAGCTGGTCAAAGACTGCACAATCGCTACAGTGGTGAAGTTTTTGTCTGAACACGTGTTGACCCGATTTGGATGTCTGAAGATATTAATGAGTGATCATGGTACACATTTCCTGAATAAAACCATCAATGCACTCATAGAAGAGTTCTAGATGTATCATCAGAAAAGCACACCATATCACCCACAAGCCAATGGGACAGTAGAAGCATTCAACAAAATACTGAAGACTGTGTTAACCAAAGTGTTCAATGTGCAGAGAAACGATTGGGACATGCATGTACTTGCAATATTATGGGCTTATAGGACAATGTGCAAGAAACTGACTGGACAAACACGCTTTCAATTAGTTTATGGCATGAAAGTTGTAATGCCAATGGAATATATCATACCTGGTCTACGCATAACAGTGCTCACAGGAATGATGGACCGTGAAGCTCTCGAGAAAAGGCTCGCGCAATTGGAAGAACTGGAGGAGGAATGGTTCTTGGCTAGCTTTCATCAGCAGGTACAAAAACAACATGAAAAGGCCTAGCACGATTGCCATATTAAGTTGTGCACATTCAAGGTAAATGACTTAGTATTGATGTATGATAGTAAGTTTGAAAAATTTCTGGGAAAATTCAGAATGCATTAGTTGGGACCATACGTGGTTAAGGAGGTCATAGACGAAGGCGTGGGCTAGTTAGTCAAATTAAATGGTAAACCCTTCCCAGGAAAAGTAAATGGCAGCCACTTGAAGCCTTACACAAGGTGGCCATTTATCTGACTAGTCGACAGAAGTGAAGTCTTTGTGCTCCAGGTATCTAGACAATGATGCGGGACTATATACATATACCGGTACAGATGTATGGGAATAGTTCAGTCAAAGAAGTCTCAGAATAGAGGATGCAATAGATTCAGCAAGTAGCGGCTCAGTGTGTTTCTGATATCAGCACAGTTGGAGGACAATTGGAGGAACTCCATGCCAAGATCGCTGCGCCAACATAGTGACTTGGGGGCGAGTCACGATGTTTGTGCTGGGGGCCTATTGGGCATGGAATCCACCCAAGGCATGTTTTGGTGCACAAAGCCCATGTTTTGACCAAATAATGTTGTAAAGCCCCGCAAATTGTGGGCCACAAAAGTATGTTAGAGTCATAGGGTTGTCTGCCCTAGTTTTGGATGTAATGTCGGCCTACCCATGGTCCGCAGACCATGGGATTGTATAAATAGAGCGATACTCTAAGTGTAAGAGGAAGGAGAAGCAAGAAAGAAGTGAAGAACAAGAGTCTAAGTGTCTAAGTGTGTCTTGGGTCGTAGAGTAGGAGAAGGCTCTGCAGCTGAGTGCGTAGAGGCCTAGTAGTCTGCAACTGAGTGCTCAGACCCCTATAGCTAAGTGCACAGGGCGGAGTCAAGTCTATAACTGAAGAAGAGATTAATAAAGAAAGGTTTTGTTACCAACTTATCTATCTATTTTTGGATTAATGCATGGTTGATGTAAATTGCAAATATACTATTTTGTTTACTACACGCACATGTATGAATGATTTATATTTCTAAGGGTAACTTAAACTCATACAAATAAGCTAAGTTAATCAACTAATAGAAGAACACTAATAAGAACTTGGGTGGCAATAGCGCTCGACCCCCGAGCAGGGCTACTCGAAGGCAGCATCTCAGGCAATGAGGTACAGGTAAGTGCGTGTAGCGACGTGCACACAGGGTCTAACTGCGGACCACTTGAACTCATCAAACATATCCAAGGTGCAGAAACCTAGTTCTAGCACCCTCCCATACTACTTCGGGTGAGACCTCAGTCCATGCTCCGTCGATTGTTTCCGAAAGGGCGAGTAGTACCGGGATTTGTTTGGCTAAATCACCTCCGAACCTGGGTCAGGTCCCAATAAGCCAACAATGGACAAAGGGTCTAGAACGCAGCCCAAAGACTACATTGAGGAATGGTACAAAAAAGTGGTTATGCCATAATATTCATCAATTCTTTAGAGATCCTTGTGGAAAATCAAAAGGTCAAGTCGATTTCACATATCCTTACAAAAAATCAGGTACATTTTTCAAGTTTGGATATGAGCATTTCAAAAATTCTAATCCATAAATCGTTTCATTGGAAGGATGAATATACTTAAAAAAATATATAGTTTTTAGATAGATAGGAAAAATAAAAATAAAAATTTATAGTATTTAGGATAAATTTGATTTTTTGTGGTGTAGTAAGAACCACCCATCTACTAACCCTTGGTAAGAAAGATTTGCAATAAACCAAATGATTGAGAATAAGGAGTGCAAGCGAAGATCACAAACGATAATTTAAGGTATGAGATCAATCATTTTCATTTTATTTTTGCAAAATTTACAAAGGAATCGATTGAGAGAATCTTGACTCTGCTAAAAAAAAAAAAAAAAAAAAACTCAAGTATGCTCTCCTTCTGTACTTCCTGTGACCTGGAGGATCAGAAAAATAAATTGTTTTGTTAGTATATCATAAAAATTATTTAGCTACAGAATGAAATTCTGCAGCTAATTTCTGTTTTCATGATTTGATTTAATTTATTTGATTTTTCAATAAACTTTAAAATTTAAAAAATAAAAAAATAAAAAAATTCCAAATGCATTTTCTTTAATAATAAATTGTGTTGTTTAAATGAAATATATATGCATATATTTTTTTAATTAAAAAAAATGGTAACATATATAATTTTTAAAACAAAACATTTAAAAAAAAGAAAAAAGAAAAAAAATGTTGGTCAACATTATGAAAAAGCTCAAAGCATAAAATAAAATGAAATTAAAACTCCAAACGAATAAGTTGGAAACAACATTTAAATGGCCTTGTTTTGTGTGTTAATCGGGCTTTGGCCTTCAAATTCGCATCAACCTGTAAATTTGTTCCTAACACTCTTGCAATTGTGATGAAAATATGATGGGATAAAGTCAACTGAATTATTCAAAATGATCACTGATCTTCATGTTCCTCAATGTATACTACTTACAGGCTTTGTTGTGAAGGTTGTTTCTCCAGTATGAAACACAAACACTTAACTTGAATTCTATTGCACTTGCCTTAGCACGTGTGATTGCTCTTATTACTTCACAGGTTCCAATTGCAATGGATCTTGTGTTGCCGAGTTTGATAAGGCTTACATCGTTACTGTTCCAAAATATATTCCATATTCAAAGGGTGCTGAAGCCTAAACATAAAGTGTCTTTACTGGCTTTAGAAAGGCATTAATGTGCATGCACATAGGCTGGAATTAACTAAGCAAGAAGCTCGTGATAATCATCTCTCTGTAGATCAAACAGATCATCAACAACGTTCCCAGATAAAAGAGCGTAGAATAAGGAAGAAGTTGCAATTGAAGAAGCAGATAGGAAAGCCAAGGGAGACAAGAAATTTTCTTAGAAACTACAGCGAAACTGGAGGCATAATCGTTTGACAAATCCAAAATTGATTTTTGTAGAAAATGTAATTGCTAGAAAGCGGCACTGTCTTGACACCTGATTTTAAAACGAACTTTCTGAGCAAACCAGGGAAAATTTGAAAAAATTGGGACGTGGGTTTTTTTCCGAAACAGGATGAATTTAATAAACAAAAAACTATTTCCTCGAATTCCTTATCGTTCGGAAAAAAATCACGATTCTTCGGGACCCTGTTTGGTAACTACGTAAGAAAAAAAATTATTAAATGCTCATAAAATTGTGTTTTAATATGCCACGCTTCACGTGGAAGAATTCAAATCAAATTCTGTTTGATCCTCATGGCACGAAGAGTCCAATTTAATGTTGACCCACCTATAGCTGAGGAAACAAAGATTTCATTGTTAGTGAAACCAGCAACAAAGGCAAAACAAATGCCAACTGTCTACCAAAACAAGAAGGAAGATGTTCAGACTTGGAAAGAGATGTCTTCTTTGACGACATCTATCTGCTAGAATCTCCTTGCAAGTTACATTGGACTTACTGGTTACGTGGGCATCTTGGGAGTATACTGTGGTTGCTCTTGTTGACCATGTCAAAACTGTTATTACTGAATGTGTTAAGAAGATATGGCTGAGCAGTGAAGACACAAGTAAGTAAATTAGAGGTGGTTGCATGAAAATCTTCACTTAGCAGCAATAATTTTCAAAAATTGAATGAAAGAAACCATTTTATTTGTGAAATATATATATATATATATATTATATATATATATATATATATATATTTATAGATTGCGATGATTAATACATATGCAATCAATTTATTGAAGCAATTTATAAAGCAAAAAATACTTACAAAATTTTACTGAAATAATTTTTTTTTGTACAAGTACTTTTTCATATTTTTGTCGCTTCAAATATTTTTGACAGCATGTTCTTTTTGCAGCACAAATGACTATTCAATAATGGCTTGCAAAACAATTGGAAAATTATTTAGATGATTTATGAACATTTGGCATTAATATTGTTGTTGTGTATTTTTCTATGAAGTTTTAACTTGCAGGGCACAGCAAATCTTTGTGATGCCAATTGTTTTACTGAGCACAGTGCATAAAGTCATCCGACAATAGGGAGTTAATTTATTTTTCATGGTTATTTCTTAAAAATGGATTGTTATTGATATCATGAATTGGACTGAATACAACACTTCTAATTTTTCTTATTTTATTTCATTTGACATTTTGTGTAAGAATCAGAAAGGAACTAGTCATTTCTTTTTTAACACACTTATGTTCTTTATGTCAAGTTTTTTTTTTGCAGGTTTGGGATGATTGAATGATCATTGAAGGAAACTAATTATGCACACAATTGGTCTTCAAAGGACCGATTCCATGAGAAACATAAGAACAAGTCCATGTCCATATCCATCAAAACCATTACCTTTCCTCCCTTTTGAATTATAAATCCAACCAAGCAATTCAAAGAAAGCCACAATCATTTTTCCCAACAAGAGTCAATTGTTCATTTTCCTTTATTCACATACACTTTCCTCCTGAACCACAATTAAAAGCAAGAAGCTCACTGACATGCCCATTGTCATTATTATTTTCCATTGTTGATCCAAAAAGGATCTAGCATAGACCTCTAAATCTAAAAATATTCCTCACAGATGAAAATGAAAGTCAAAGGATGCTCTTGGAAATAGTATCATTGCATATATCTCTTCATTCTGAATCTAACACCATTTGAATGGGCTAAAATGGACTTCGGATGAAGAAGTTATTGTAAAAAGAAATTTGCCCATTATCCTTAGAAAATGAGGCAATTTCTTATTGAATGGGACTTAAGGGAAAATATGTGTGTTCCTTTTAGAAATCATGTAGGTTTTAACCCCATACAGAAATTACTTACATACGAATTCTAAAACATAGAAAATAAACAATGCGAGAGCATAACACATAAAACACATATACACAGATATTTTCCCATTGGATCCCAAAACCGGGACTACTAGCTTGATTTTTCATTATGTTCCTTTCAATATTATAATACATATTTATACATGTCGAAGCATCCAATACCATGGACCGAAAACCATCGCGTCCAATACCATGGACCGAAAAACCATTGCGTCTAAAAAACATGTGCAAAAATCATGCACAAAACCATTGGTGGGTCCGCCCAACCTAACATAGGGTCCAAAACCAAAATTTTTCGAGGCACTTCCCTGGACCCCATAAAGTGGGGTTATAGGTGCCCTTCAAACCCCCTGTTAACTACGTGGAGAGAATATAACACAACCCAACAAATCACATAACAACCTTTTATCGCATCGCAAGTATCCAAAGGGAGGACTTAAGCCAAAGGCATGAAGGTTTAGCGATAAGTGATGAACGCTTTATCGCATCACACATAACCAAAGGTGATGGACCATGGTTTGTGGCATTGCGAAGGACCAATGAGCGATATGCGATAAGCGTCGATCGGCGATCGGGCGATCGGAGGAACAGAACACCTAGACCCATGCGCCAATGCATTTGCGATATGCAATCGATGATATGGCGATCGGAGGAGCAGAGCACCCAGACCTATGCTGACGTGATATGCGAGATGCAATGAGTGATTGGCAAAATCAGAAATCGGCGATCGAAGGGATAAAGCGCCAGGCCTTAGACCCATGCAACATGCGAAATGCGATGGGCCAATTGGCAATATCGGTGATCGACGATCGGAGATCGGTAAATTGGATCACTATAATACAAAGGAGTAGCACACCATTGCAACATGTGACTTGTGATCAAGCATAGACCTAAAAAGGTTATAGATGTGGATTGATATTCCTTTGAAGTCTGTCTTAAGGATTTTGGTCAGGTTTTTCCGTGTTTTTGCGTATATCTCTGTGTATTGAAATTTTGTCCCAATTTCAGGAATTTTCCCGAAGAAAGGCCGCCTATGTATTTTCTTTGTAATGGCTCCCATTCTCCTTGCCACACAATAAGCGGGTGATTGTAATAGGAATGCGTTATAGAAAACGCAAAGCCAGATGGCCAAACACAGAGCCACAGAACCACAAAGCTAGAGGGCCAGATGCAGAGCCACAAGGAGCAGAAGAAGCTACAGAGCTGCAGAACTAATGATGGCACAGAGAGGAACAGATGGAAGCCATAGAGTCAAAGGATTCCTCAAAGGCTAGAGAGCCAAGTGAAGAAGAAAGTTTTTCCCTTGGGAGAGCAAGTCTTCTTTCGGGAGTCTCCCTTGAGGGTCTCCCTTCAGGAGTCTGCCTTGAGGGAGCTCACAGGTGGGAAAAGAGCCACCAAAGGTTGGAGGCTTGATAGAGGCATAGCCACCAGAGGTTGGAGGTAGAGCCGCAGTTCTAGAGAAAGCCAAAGAAGCCACCAAATGTTGTGGGCGATGGCAAAGGGGTGATTCCTCGGAGAGCTGGATGCGGCATAGTTGCAGAGCCAGAGACCTGAGCGCAGTAGAGTTGCAAAGCCAGAGAACCGTAGAGCTGAGGATTCATAGAGAGCCACCAGAGGTTGGAGGCTTGATAGAGGCAGAGCCACCAGAGGTTGGAGGCAAAGCCACAAAGCCAGAGAGCTCAAAATAGACTTCTAAGAGCCATGGGTTGTAATGAAGTTGTAGAACAGCAAAGAGATCAATTGATCAAGCTATCGTTGATGTCCGAAGTGTGCTGAAGACAAAAGAAGGAATTATAGAGACAGTAAAAGAATTATGAGGGAGTTGGTGCAAGCCAGGAGCTCAAGATAGCCTGGAGCGCTGATTGAAGTAATCTAGTCCAGAGAAGCCTAGATCTGTCTGCAGAGTATGGACAGCCAGCGGGATAAGATGGTATTCTAAACCCATAGGTATAGTTGTAAAACTATGGAGTTGAGTGTGGAACTTGTAAAAGAATTTAAGCCATAATCCCAAAGAGCCAAGCCGAGTTAACAAGAGCTCACGGAGATTTAGCCCAAGAGATTTGGGTGAAATCCTAATTATATTGTTGTTATGTCTGTTGGTTATTATTTGCATTATTTGTTGTTATATTTTTTTATATCAGTTTAAGCAAATCAACTTAAAGCACTTAACAATTAAAGGCAAACACAAGCATACACCTATTTCAAGTACTTAATTCCACAAATTATCAATCATAAGCATAGATCTTGGGAATATATAAGCTTTGGAGTGGGAAAGGTTCTTGTAAGCTTGACAAGAAGCCTTTAGAGCCCCATTTTCAGATCAGGTGGTATCGGAGCATCAAGTTGATTAACCCCAACTTCAAAGAAGGTTATATCAAAGCTAGTTATATCAGAGTAAGTTATACTAGAGCAGGTGGTATCATGAAGCAGATGGTATCATGATGCAGGTGATATCAGATCAGGATGCTTGATTGACAATGCAATCTATATGCTTGTTTGACTTGAAAGGTGTTCAAACAGTAGAAGGAATTTAGTTGTTTGATTGTTTGTACACTGACTGTTGTTTGAGTTTGCAAAGGTGAATGTTATTGATAGCTAAGTTCAGGAGAGGACAAGAAGGAAGAAAGGTCGAAGGAAGTATTCTTATCCCGAAGGACCTCAAAGCAATCCTTGAAGCATAAGAGGTTTGTTGCAAAAAGTTTCTTGAATAAGCTCTTTGTTAATCTTGTTTGAAGTTCTTTTGTTCATTTTGATAATGACAATTTCTACAAGTGAGTCCTCAAATTCTTCTTTCTTCACAAGGTTATTTGATGAAGACATGAAGCAAAACTTGTTCATCATGATTGATATGGTGAGAGAAATGTATGAGGATGGAAGGAAAAGCATCATACTTAGAGAGCAGTTGAATTCCATGAAGGAAGGAAGCAGTTGCTTTCTGAAAAATTGAAGGAAATGGAGAGGCAACTTCATATTGCAAATATGAACCTGAAAAGGATGAATGAGTTGGAGACATGGCTCCTTGTTGCCAAAGAAGCCTTAGTCAAGTATCAGCTTGAGGAAGAGGTAAACAATTCCTGTTTGTCTTCAAATTCTTCTAAGAATTTTTATATCGGTTCTTTTGAAAAACATACCAGAGGCATAGGTTCCAAGTTAATGTCCAAAATGGGCTATGAAGGAAAAGGCTTGGGAAAACATGCACAAGGTATTGTTGAGCCAATAAGGGTTGAGGAAAGGCCTAAGTATTTGGGTCTTGGCTATGGACAACCTTATGGAGAAAGTTCCAAAGCTGCCATGGAGATAATTGAAACAGTTCCAAGAAGGAGTTTCATTTCAGGTCTTCTACCTCAAGAGTGTAAAGATTGTAGTCATGGAGAGTGCAATAGCTTGAAACATCATTTGCAAGATGCAGGTGTTCATAAGCATGCACTTGAACCAGAAAGTTGTGGAAACTATGAAAGCCTTGAAGATATTGATGGTGTTCCAAAGAGAGCCACTTCTCCATTTGATTCACCTCCTCATGAAGGTAATAAAGGTGAAAAAGAAAGGTATAAATCTAGTTCTAATCATATTCCCTTTGATTATGTTAAGCATGATAAATTTCCATATAAGCATTGGAAAAGCATTGCATGTTCCTTTTGTGGTTTGGATAACCATAATGTTTCTAGCTGTTGGAAGAAGATGGCCACATGTAGGAAACCTTTGAAGGAAAAGAAGCAAGAAGCCAAAGGGTCCCTTGAACAAGGTAAACCATGCTATTGAGGAGATGCACATGTGTTGCACTTACTTCCATAAGCAAGGACATATTGCTGAAAGGTGTTGGACTTTGAATCCAACAATGCTTCCACAAAACTTGAAGAAGGTGGAAAGAAAGAATGGTAAGAATGGAAAGGAAGTTTCCGTAAATGATGTGTTTCAGGATATTCACATGTTGATGCTGATGTGCAGACAAAGGAAGGACCTGGATTGGTAAGAAATGGTTAGAATTCTTATCCAATTAAAATTGCATGTCTATTTATATAATGCATCTATTTTGCATGGAATGCAAGTTGTAGGGTTTTACCAAGAAGGTGAATGGAAAAAGTTGAGTAGGAGACTCACTTTATTGTTGCAACATTATATTCATTTCATATTCGAATGTACAGTGTACTTAAGCGAAAGTTGAAGGATGAAATGCATGCATGAGAATGATGTGCATGAACACAGGGATGTTAATGATTTCCTTTTATTTAAACATGTATGTGTGATTAACTTGAAGGGTTGATTACTTTGTTGTAAACATGCATGTAATGTTAATGTTGACTTGGAAAAAGTTGATTTCGTCTCCAAGATGGAGATAATGATGAAGTGTTTCATCTTTGAAAAAGAATCCTAAAGTTCTTTTTCTACATGCTTGAATTGAAGGGTCAATTGTTTTAAAGGCATGTTTTGTTGGATTGTTATCTAGTCAATCATTTGTATGCGGATGTAAAGACATGGAGGTAATTCACAAGATGTGAAATATGTTTCTTTTGTTGAAGCAGGAGTTTAGGCCATCTAGTTGTTGTCTATAATTTTGTTGTTGTTGACAATATTTCAAACAGGTACAAATGAAAATTTTGTGAAGCAGATGTAACTTCACATTGGTTTGAGCCACCTTGGATCAATGATCAAGGTAGAGAAGTTCAAACTACCTTCTGTGACCTTCACAGCAGAAGTTCTGCAGGAAGTCAAGGAGGAAGACAGTTCTTCCTAGGAGGACAAGCACATCCAGGAAGGGAGTGTTCAAAGGCTTGGTTCAGAGGCACTATGCAAGGAAAGTGTATGGAGGCTGAAAGAAGAGGGTGATGTACTCTCAGTTATTGTTCAGATCAGTATATCAATCTTTTGGAGTCCAAAATCTTTTTAGTGGGAAAGAATGATCCAAAATGGATCTAACATAGACCTCTAAGTCTAAAAATATTCCTCACAGAGGAAAATGAAATTCAAAGGATGCTCTTGGAAATAGTCTCATTGCATAGATCTCTTCATTCTGAATCTAAGACAATTTTAATGGGCTAAAATGGACTTCGGATGAAGAAGTTATTGTAAAAAGAAATTTGTCCATTTTCCTTAGAAAAGGAGGCAATTTCTTATTAAATGGGACTTAAGGGAAAATATGTGTGTTCCTTTAAGAAATCACATCACAACCTTTTATCGCATCGCAAGCATCCAAAGGGAGGACTTAAGCCAAAGGCATGAAGGTTTAGCGATAAGCGATGAACGCTTTATCGCATCACACATAACCAAAGGTGTTGGACCATGGTCCATGGCATTGTGAAGGATCGATGAGCAATATGCGATAAGCATCGATCGGCAATCGGGCGATTGGAGGAACAGAGCACCTAGACCCTTGCACCAATGCATTTGCGATATGCGATCAGTGATATCGGCAATCGGCGATATCGACGATCAGACAATTAGAGGAGCAGAGCACCCAGACCCATGTCGATGCGATACGCGATATGCAATGAGCGATCAACGATCAGAGGGATAAAGCGCTAGGCCTTAGACCCATGCGACATACGATATGTGATGGGCTGATTGGTGATATCAACGATCGAAGATCGGAGATCAGTAAATCGAATCACAATAATATAAAGGAGCAGCACGTCATTGCGACATGCGACTTGTGATAAAGTGCAGACCCGAAAAGGTTATAGATGTGGGTTGATATTCCTTTGAAGTCTATCGTAAAGATTTTGGTTGGGTTTTTCCGTGTTTTCAAGTATATCTCTGTGTATTTGAATTTTTTTCCATTTTCAAGAATTTGCCCGAAGAAAGGCCGCCTGTGTATTTTCTTTGTAACGGCTCCCATTCTCCTTGCCATGTTGTAAGCAGGCATTTGCAACAGGAATGCATTATAGAACACGTAAAGCCAGTTGGCCAGACATAGAGCTACAGGGAGCAGAAGAAGTCACAGAGCCGCAAAGCTAATGATGGCACAGAGAGGAACGGATGGAAGCCGTAGAGTCGTAGGATTCCTCAAAGGCCAGGGAGCCAAGCGAAGAAGAAAGTTTTTCCCTTGGGAGAGCAAGTCTCCTTTCGGGAGTCTCCCTTCAGGAGTCTCCCTTAAGGGAGCTCACAGTTTGGAAAAGAGCCACCATAGGTTGGATGCTTGATAGAGACAAAGCCACCAGAGGTTGGAGGCAGAGCCGTAGTTCCAGAGAAAGCCAGAGAAGCCACTAGAGGTTGGGGGCAATGGCAAAGGGGTGATTCCTCAGAGAGCTGGGTGCAGTAGAGTTACAGAGCCAGAGAGTTGAGAAGAGTAGAGTTGCAAATCCAAAGAGCCATAGAGCCAAAGATTCACAAAGAGCCACTAGAGGTTGGAGGTAGAGCCGCAGAGCCAGAGAGCTCAAAACAGACTTCTAAGAGCCAAGGGTTGTAATGAAGTTGCAGAACAGCAAAGAGATCAATTGATCAAGCTATTGCTGATGTCTGAAGTGTGCTGAAGACAGAAGAAGGAATTCCAAAGACAGTAAAAGAATTCGGAGGGAGTTGGTGCAAGCCAAGAGCTCAAGATAGCCCGGAGCGCTGATTGAAGGAATCTAATCCAGAGAAGCCTAGATCTGTCTGTAGAGTATGGAAAGCCAGCGGGATAAGATGGTATTCTAAACCCATAGGTCCATTTGTAAACCTATGGAGTTGAGTGTGGAACTTGTAAAAGAATTTAAGCTATAATCCCAAAGAACCAAGTCGAGTTGACAAGAGCTCACAGAGACGTAGCCCAAGGGATTTGGGTGAACTCCTAACTATATTGTTGTTATGTGTGTTGGTTATTATTTGCATTATTTGTTGTTATATGTCTTTATATCAGTTTAAGCAAATCAACTTAAAGCACTAAAAAATTAAAGGCAAACACAAGAATACACCTATTTCAAGTACTTAATTCTGCAAATTATCAATCATAAGAATATATCTTTGGAATATATCATATTTGGAGTGGGAGAGGTTCTTGTAAGCTTGACAAGAAGCCTGTAGAGCCCCATTTTCAGATAATTGTCATCTTCCATTTTCATTTTTTCTTTCCTATCCTTTTTCATTTCGCAAATAAACCCTACTTCAATGCAAATTATTGAGTCCATAGTACTTTGAGTCTAAAATTCTTACAAAAATACCTTGAGGCTTGCATGCCTTAATGGCAATTACTCATGCAGACGAACAACGAGAATGCATCAATTTCCCTTGTTCATCGAATCTTCTAGGCACTCGACAACAACAAAATTATTCGTACTTAGCAAGATGTGTTTGGGCATCTTGACTCTCATTGTCATCAATGATGAGAGTTCTCGTGTTGACTAGTAGCATCCATTAATGGCTACTAAGTCCACAATTTCCTTCTATGTTCGACATCAGAACATTTATTCACATAGCAGGAATTGTGCCAATGAGTTTTGAAGACATGAAGACTATCATTCAGCATTTTGGAGCAAATGTAGAAGATATGCAGCTACAGAACCAGATAGCAACTGTGGAATCAGACAACAATTGCAGAATCAGATGACAGCTGCAGAATCAAATAACAGCTGCGGAATCAGATGGCAGCAGCAGAATCAGCACTATTCCACAGCAGATTCAACAAGTTTTAATAAAAGCAAATAAAAATTCATATTGAATCTTTTCTCCATGACTTGTCCAACCACTTGAAAAAGATTATGATCAGAATTTTGCAGCCACCACACATGCAGTTCATCCATTTCTAAAGGGTAAGTTAAGGTATGTGATTTTGTAACTTTTTACCATAAAATTCCTTGAAAATCTAGAATGATATTTTTTGGAAAAAACATTTCTCTTCCTCATATCATAAAATTGTCAATATCATCAGTTGGGTGGGATATGTTCATATTCATATTTTGCCATATTCATATCACATTCAAAAGCCCACATAATTTCAAAAGATATTAACTATTACATTAGTATTATGAGCATACAAAGGTTTTTCAATTTTTGAATCGAGATCTTCTACATCACCTCCATCTTGTCTAATAGAGCTTCTTGTTCATGTATTTAAAAACTCATTAGGATGAACACTTTCAAGTGTCTTTGTGAGCCATTTTAAATGACCTTTCTGAGATGGCCCAGGTTTCTCAGTTGACTAAGATGGGATTGAATCAAGATTTAGCCTCCCAATTCTCTCTATCAAATCACTCAGAGTGTCATCTTGATCAATTGTTGGAGCTTCATGTGGAGGAGAGAGTGGTTCAGAAAAAGATTCCAAATATTTATCCAATATAAGGATCCCCCCTTCAAGATGTGGAATCTCATTATCGAACTCTTGAAAATACTTTGCATTTATGAATCTATCCAAGCAATCAAGTTGTCACTCAACAACATTATCAGTCTTAGAAGATTCAAGAAAGGTCACATCTCGAGATATTATAAACTTAATATTCACTTCATCATAGAGACGGTATGATTTGGAGGTATCTAAGTACCCCAAGAAGATACATTTACGACTCCTTGCACCAACTTTGTTTCTCTGTTCCTTCAAGGCATAATAGGTGGAACCAAAAACCCTGAGATGCCTCACCGAAGGAATGTGTCCATACCACATTTCATAGGGAGTCTTGTTTTGATAGCATGAGATGGACACCTATTCTTTATATACATAGCGCATAGAATTGCATCAGCCCAAAACATCAGCTTAACATTCTTGAAAAACATCATGGAATGTACCATATTTAATATTGTCACGTTCATTCTTTCAATTATATCATTCTATTGGGGATTATAAGGCATTGTTGTTTGATGTTTGATCCCATGTTGTCAAATATAGTTTTCAAATTCATTTGAAGTATAATTTTTTCCATTTTCAATCCAAGCATGAAAGTTCTTGAATGTTTCAAAATCTTCAGATTTGTTCTTCAATAAATAAACCTAACATATTCTGGTGTAATCATCAATAAATGTCATCATTGATTATTACCATTTGCAAAAGGAATGAGCATTGTGCCATATAAATCAAAATGAATGAGTTGCTTTCTATGTGCTTTGGAATGAGAATCATGAAATGATTGTTTGTTGTGCTTTCCTAAGATACAATCATCACATTGCTTAAGTTTCCTAGGAATTGTAGGCAAACCAGTAACACCATTTTTCTTCAGCAAATGAAGGTTGTCATAGTTCCAGTGTCAAAATATAGCATGCCATAAAATACTTGATGAAAGTGTATCGTCATCATAGTGAGAATTGTATGAAAATTTTGTGCACGAGTAGAGGTTCTTGGCAACTTTAGAAGTCTTTATTCTTCTATCCCAGTCATGACAAGTGAGTGATTTGATTCTTTTATGACTTGAAACTTGCCATCAAATATATGAATGGAGTGTCCTTGTTGGAAGATGTGGACCAAAGATAGCAAGTTTCTTATCAATTCCATGTCAGGCCAGGAGAGTAACTCCATGAATCAATTGTATTTTTGCATTAAGAGAAAGCATGGATATATGCAAGGAGAGGGAGGTTATTGGGTTTCATCTCCCAATGTCTCTTCATCTTCCGATTTCTTTTATTTTTCTATTTACAATATGTACATAGATTTTCCTAATCCAAAAGATTAGGTGTCAACAGTTTTATGTTCTCTTTCATTGTAATTTCGGAGATATACCCTATGGAATTTAGAGTTTATGAATCGTCCTAAAATTAGTTTTGAGCAAATGATCTTGGAATTTCCAATATAATCTTATTTTTTGGGATTCTTCAAACTATGAAGTTTTCAAATATCTGAGGATACATAGAAAAATAATTTGGGTACAAATTTCATAATCATATTTGAAGAATTGCACATATGGCATGCTTTATAAGTTTATTTCTTGGAAGAGGTAAAAAATCAACAAGACTTGGGAAAGTTACCATAATTTTCACTTGGAAAATGAAATTTCACTCATAAGTATAGAAATAAAAAGAAGGTGTATTGGATTATAACAAGCCAAAATTTTAGATTCAAAAGGTCACAAATATTATAGATATATCAACGCAAACATTTGTCTTCTAGATATTCTCCAAATTAAGGTTTTAAAGGTACGTAACTTACAAGTGAAGTAACTAAATGATTAGAAGATCCACTTTTTTGTGTGATTGAAATTTGTAATAAAGAGGAGTATTATTATGACCTCAAAGAAAGATCCAAAATATACCACACCAATTAAACCTCTTGAAGACTCATTCATGAGTCATGAAGATATAGAATACTTCAAGTATCAATTATCCACATTGGAAAGTCAATTTAAGCAAATAAGTGATACCATGAGGGTTGAATTGTTATAGGTGAAAATATAGGTTTTTAATATGAAAAAAAAGATAGGGGAAAATAATGAAAACCTTAAAACGGAAATGATGGATGAAATGGAAAATAATATGAATGAAAATAACGAAGAAATAAAAAAAGGTTTTATTATAAAATCTCCAAGGGAGTCATGAAAATAAGGAGAATAATTATGTTGAGAATCAATCACATATGATGAGTATTTTATCACAATTGGAGAGAACGAATACAATATCACAGAACCATAATCATGACTTTTCACTCCAAGATCCACATCTTTAGGGATTCAAGTCAACACCAAATAACTACTTCATTTTGAAGATCGATATGAGGAAGTTCGATGATAATGACCCTATAACATTGATATTTCATATGGAACAATAATTTGACATGCACCAAGTGACAACCTTACAAAAAGTAAATATTGCATCCATTTTTAGGACAACAATTTCTATGGTATCAATGGCTTCGTGAAAGGAAAAATGACTCTATTGTATCTTAGTCCAATTTTGTAGAAGAATTGATAGCATATTATTGGGATATTAAGAGAAATACATTTTTTAGACAATAGGTAACTCTTTGAAAAAAAATGCACAATTACAGAGCACATTCAACAATTCCAAAAGTTTTGTCTTAGGGTAAAGAATATTTTAGAAGATAATTTGTTAGACCTCTTTATGGGAACTTGAAAGGAAAGAATCCAACATGAGGTAAATATTTTTTTATCCTAAATCCTTAATGCATGATTTTAGTTTGACAAGTAAATTTGAAAGTAAAAATATGGTTGCTAGAAGAGCGATCACCAATAACTATGGATATCATGATCCCTCTCCTAGCCTCACTCGATCAACAAGGTTGAAACCTTACCAAAAATTATAGTAATGGACATAAAAGTTGTGATGGGAAACTATTCTACATAAAATATGAAGAGGAAAAAAATCAAGAGCTAAAACCATCACAAAACCTAGAGCTTGAAGGAACGGCTCCAACAATATCTTGTCATGCATTAGCTCACATTAATACTCCATAAACCCTCAATATAGAAGGATATATCAAAAATAGAAAAGGTAAAAAAATTTATTGATTCAAGTAGTACCCATAAATTGATCAATTACAAATTTTCAAAACTTCTCAATCGCTTTATATATCCATGACTAGAATTTCAAGTAATGATTGTAGTGAAGTCACCATAAATTTTTTAGGCAAGTGCCATAGTATTAAGCTAAATATTGGGGAGTATTTATACGATATCACATATTATTGTAATCCAAATAGGCATTGTTGATGTTGTATTAGGGGTCCAATGTTTACAATCATTGGAAATAGTGGCCCTTAATTTCAATATATTTTGATGAGATTTCCCCATAAGGAAAGGAAATTGAGCTCAGAGATATCCAATGGAAACATGGAAAACATGGTGTAATTGCACAATTATGTTTATTATATGTTTAAAAATATATGGTGTCTTCTCTATTTGATCTCCAAAAAGTTATCAACTATCATTCCAAGGTATCTGGAGAGATTCCTAAGGTTCTTCCACCTAATAAATATCATTACCATGCTATTCATTTGCAACATAGAAGTGTACCACCTAACATCAAGCCTTATAGGTATCCATATGCTTAGAAGAGTGAGAATAAGCATATGGTTCAAGAAATGTTATATGATGGCATCATTCAACCTAGCCAAAGTGCTTTCCCTTCACCAATGGTGATGGTTATAAAAAGCTATGGTTCATGGAATATGTGTCCATATTATAGATAACTAAACAAATTTATAATGAAAGTTAAGTTTCGTATTCCTATCATCGATTAATTATTAGATAATTGCATGGACCAATTTTCTTTACTAAGTTGGATATCCATTCTAGATATCATCAAACCAGAATGAGGTAAGAAGACATTCCCAGAAAAACATTTAGAACACATGCGGCTCATTATGAGTTTTTGGTTATGCCATTTGGACTTATTAATGCACCTTTAACATTTCAAATTTTAGAAAAAATTGTGTTAGTATTTTTTATGACCTACTAATCTACAACAAATCTTGGAAAGAGCATGTGGAACATGTTTACAAGGTATTAACACTATTGGAAGAGTAAAAACTATATCCAAAGGCTTTTATGTGCCACCTTGGAGTTAAAAAAGTGGAATATTTGGATCATACTTTTTATCGTAAAAATTTTAAAGTGGACCCCAACAAAATAAAGCCATGAGCGAATGCCCAATCCCTAATACCTTCAAGAAAATTAGAGAATTATTAGGATTTATAGGATATTATTGCAAGTTTGTCAAGAATTGTGGTCAAATATTAGTACCTTTAACAAAATTATTGAAGAAAGAAGCATTTTTTTATATTGATGAAGCAATAAAAAATTTCAAGAAACTTAAAGAGGCTATGTGTACAACTCCCATATTTTCCACACATGACTTCATAAAAACCTTCATTATGGAGTGTGAAGACTCAAGGCATGGCATTGGTGCAATTTTGATGCAAGAAGAAATGCCCCTTACCTTTTAAAGTAGTGAAATTAAAGGAAAGAACTTACTTAAACCCATTTATGAAAAAGAAATGTATGCCATATTACATGTAGATAGGAAATGTCATCCATACCCTTATAGGACAACCCTTCAAAATAAAAATAGATCATGACAGTTTGAAGCACTTCTTTGAACAAAGACTATCTTTAGAATAGAAAAAAAAATGGGTTACAAATATGTTAGGTTATGACTTTGAAATTATCTACAAAAAATGGAAAATAAAATATTTTGGTAGATTCGCTATAACACTCACTCCCACCCGCTTGTACCATCTCGGGTTGTGAAAGGTGTTACATACTATACTAACTCAACCTCCAAGCCCTATTATGAATATGGGGTTACAAAAATCCACTTTTCCAACTTCATCAAAACTAATACTACTATCGTGTTCATCTCTTCAAGAGATTTCTGAAGATATAAATTTTATCTCAATCTAACTTGTGGATCGAAAGTTATGCCATTTTAAAGTTTGACCAATTAAATTGTGCCACATAAGCAAGGTACATCCACTTGGCATCCATGTGTGACCAACATGGATCCACCATGCCACTATGAATAGGCCAACATCACTCATGGTCCCAACATGGATTCAATATGGCCAATACCCTCTATGGAACTCACCACTTCAACCCAAACTAGCAGGTCCCATAAAGTTAACCCCTTTGTGTTATGTGGCATTCCTTCATTATATCCAAGTTCAAATAAATTTGTCTTTCTCATCATTATGCGTGGTTGATTAGGTGGTGGAAATTATGGCTCCATGGACATCTGGGTTTCCACAACAATGAGCATTATGTGCCACCCTCGGATCCTCGATTTCCCATATCACTCACGACTCTAAAGAAATTACATGGTCTCATTCATATTCGAGACCTTTTTATATGTGACAAACTCCACCATCAGATGCTCCAAATCCAAATTAAATATCTACCTATAGAAAAAACCCAGTCCCACGCATATGTTCTGCCCAAGCAAGGCCCACCCCGAATCTCTGATCCTAAACAATAATTCTTAAAGAATTATGGACCAAATGGTATCCAGTTTCCTTATAAATTGCACTAGGAATGTCCATTAAAATACCTGGACTACCATAAACAACTACTATATGGAAATGGGAAAAGATATCTAACTCGGATGCAAGTTTGCCAAGAGACCATCCAGTTCTAGATGCAAAGTCTGGAGTTCAACCCATACTTGAAAGAAGGAGATTTCAAGGCATTTTATCATAATTTCTTGAGACATAACTTCTACCCAAAACACAAAATTATAGGGATGTGATCAAGGCTCTAAAAATTGACCTTCATAGGTATGCATGCCATGACTATAAAGGATTTAATCACACCAGCAGACCTGACTTACACTAGATTCTATGCAAAGGGATAAATAAATCCAAAGGATAGATTTCCCAAGGAGAACCACAGACAATGCTTACTCTATGAAGCTCAAAACATGACGCCATGAACAGATGTGCATAATTATACCATTCTCACATTTATCTTAAAATAAATAACTAACAAATTTTAACTAAATATTTATTCAACATACAATTCATTGATTTTCTCCTTATTCTATAAATTAGTTTACAATCTCAAACAATGCACTGAGCCATCAAATTCATAACCATGTCAAATACTTGAGAACACTTGAAATAGCAAGTTCACTGAGGAACTTGAAGCAACCAATCATAATAATGTGAATAACTCTAGCAGCTCATGAAGATAATAAAATCACATAGATCCATAGGTTCAACATAACCATGAAGGCATATAAGGAATATCATTCACCATGAAAATGCAGTAACCGCAGTAGCGTCCCATAGGCAGTGTTGATCCATACAATACACATCAAATCTCAGATATTTTCATTACCCATAGTCTGAAAGGGTACAAGTAATTATACTTATATGTTTAACTTGAAATGGTTGGCAACTGAATGAGGGAATTCAACTCTCCACCAAACCATAGGTTAGTGACACTACAATGTTTCTTGTAGTTAACCACCCTTAAGATAAATTCAGAGTCTAGGAAGTCACTTGTTCAAAGGGAATTTCACGACGATATTTAGTCAAACGGAAAAGAGGATTCCATTGTCCAAGTGATTATCAATTTCTCTCTCGTAATAAGCACCATAGTGACTCTTATCCTCTCTTATATCAATCACAGGGATTCACTCAAAGGCTCAACTAATGTGTTGTTTAGTTCCAGAAGATTAAATACACTATATATATCATTTATCAGTTATATTTTCAAGGCAAGCACTATAGAAGTCTAAAGCCCACTATTCAGGTGGTTTATAAGCTTACTTAGAAAGAACTAAGTGGTTTATCAACCTCCTTAGAAAGAACTTAGTGTTTTATCATCTCTTTTCAGCAAGCACCACAGTGACTCAACTCACCTTCCTAGTGGTTTATCAGCCTTCCAAGAAGCACCCAATTTGTTTATCAGTCCATTCAGAAAGCATGAAGTGCTTTATTAGCTTATATGGCAAGCACTCGGTGGTTTATCATCTTACTCACCAAGAATTAAGTGATTCAAATCTCCATTGAGCCTTTCATTGACCAATCAAACGTAGGCACATAGTTCAAGCTTCAACAAAATCATGGGGGGTGTATTCCCAACCACAAAGAACTGGCTCAAGGATATTTTTCTTCTTCCTCTGGCGATGTTTGAGCATATTTATCCCTCACATTATTATCCAATATACATATTTCTCTTCCTATTCTTTTATTTGTGCTCCTCCCTTCATGTTCTGCATGTTCTCTCTCTTTTCCCTTCTTGTGTTGACTTCTCCTCTACTGTGAATTTTTCCTCTTTTCCTCACGTCCCACGAGGGAGTGGACAGTATGGTCACCACCCTCTACTTGGGATGTCCATACCAATACTTTACTTCCTATGGTGTAGGCCATTCAATTCGTCAAGGAGATAGGTAAAGGGAAATAAATGAGGTGGGTTTGTTCTAGTTCAAACACATCACAAGCAACCTCCTTCCTCGATCTCTAAATCCATGTCCTCTCCTTCAATTCATCCATCATTTGCATTTTTACATAAATTACATAAATAAATTCATATTATGAAATTTACATGGAGTGCAACAAAAATGGATGTTGCATGCACTATCAAGGAAAGAGGGAGATGTGAACAGTTTACTATGCACTATTTTATTCCATAATCTGACGAGGTGGAAGAAGCAAGGATAGAACTGAAGAAATATGAGAAGGTATGCAAGATTATTAGTAACTATAGAAGGACCTAAATATAGTAGAAAATATTGTGTGGAAGAAATAATTATTGTGGTATCAAGATCAATTATAGTTATGTAAGAATTCTCAACTCAAACAAAAGACCATTTTTGAATTACACACTTCTCCTATAGGAGGACATTAGGGGTTCTTCTAAACATACCATATAATAAAAAAAAAAAAATGGGAACATATTAAACTGGATGTGAAAAATTGTGTGGGTGAATGTGTGGTATTCTAATAGAATAAGGGAGAGAAAACCAAGATCTCAGGGCTCAAACAACCATTATCTATACCAAGCCAGCATGGGAAGAAGTTTCAATGGATTTTACTATAGGTTTACCCACATCCAAAGGAAAGAATGTCATTATGGTAGTTATTGAATGACAAAGTATGAAAAAAAAAATATCTTTATTATCCTTTTAAATCAATTATAGTGGAAAAATCGGTCATGGAAACATCCCAAATGTTACATGGAATCTTGAAGATTATTGTGACAAAGATCCAATTTTCAATAGAAATTTTTTAACTCAATTATTTTCTTGTTTGGGTAGTCAATTGGCTCGTAGCTCATATTACCATCCTCAATCCAAGGGGAAAACTAAGATTATGAATTTTTGGAAGGATATCTCTATTGATTTTAATTTGATAAATAGAAACAGTGGGTCAAGCGAATTCCTCTGGCAAAATGGTGGTACAACACATCCTTCCATACTTCATAATTGTCCCAATTTACAGAATTTTATGGATATCATCCTATATCCATCACATCAACTTTGACATGGAATATAAAGTATAAAGAAATGGAGGAACACATAGGGAATTGATAAGGGATTATCATACTATTGAAGGACAACTTGGTTATGGCAAAAAATATGATGAAACAACAAGAAGATTGGCACCCTAGTGAAAAGGATTTAGCAAATGAGACTACAATCATTTTTTAGACTACAACCATTTAGAAAATGTCTCTCAAGCAACAAAATAAGGACAAAAAAAATAGCACCAAGGTATTATGGCTCCTATAAGGTGTTGTAGAGGATTGGAAGTATGTATTATAAATTGGAGCTTCCTCCATCTTCGTGTGCACATCCAATGTTCTATGTTTCTTTCTTAAATAAGGGAATTGGTGACAAGATCCTAATCCAAAATATTTTACTAAACCTTAATGAAGAAGGAAAAATCATACTATAACTAGAAGCAATATTAGAAACAATGATTAAGTAGTTGAGAAATAGAGCAATTACTAAGTAACTCATTAATAGAAGAACCTACTAGTGGAAGAGACAATATTGGAAGATGATTTGTTCATGCATAAACACTCATAGTTAGTCAAGTGTTGCAGAAACACTTGTTTTGAAGGGAGGGGAATGTTAATCCCTATATAACCCCTATGTTAACCCTAAAACCCCTTATCAAGCTCTAGATATTGAGTTATTTCATTTTTAGTGCTATATTGTTACGATAGCTACAACCTTTCATTGTACCATTCATCATAATTATACCATTTTATCCCATATATATACCAATAATACCTAGTCTTAGGATCATCAAACATTATCTTATACATTTTATTCATTGTAAAGGAGGTTTCTCCATCAAAGTGGACTATTACAATAATAGTTTTTTATCATTTTTTAAGCGGCATGGTCCATAATAATTGGCAACTAGTCCATGTTGCTTATGCCTTTTGTTAGATCGAATTTCCTCCTATGGCTAGGGGTTTTAAATCCAAATATATTGTCCAAGATCTTATAGGTAGAGGGATAGATATAGAGTTACTCTAATTTAATTACATGCATGAAATGGAAAAGAAGAATCCTAAGAACCATACCTCTTGTGATGAAGGTTGTGACAATATTGACTGATGTTGGATGATGGATATATTGCTTCTTCCTATGAATTTCTTGATCCTCACTCATATACCTGCACCCTTTCACAAAAACAATAACCCCAAGATCTCTTGCAAACATACATGGTTATATAATTCATACCTCATCTAAATCTCCAAAATCAATCTAGATTTAGCAACAATCAACTATAGTATGTGGGGAAGGAATCACAATATCTATATATTAATGGAAATGGTAACATACAAGAGTTATACCTTGGGATATATGTAGCCCCTTCCAATTCCATCATCTTTTATCCTCAATTTATAGACTAGTAGTCAAGCTCACCATAGTAAGCAAAGAGGCTTCCCTAAGTAGTCCAAGTATTTCCTTAATTTCTCTCCCTATTCCCCCCAATTTGTCCTCATTTTATAGGAATTTAGAAGATCATGGAGATAGGATTGATGGAATGTGAATTAGGTGGATGAAATTCATATATAGACTTGATGGTGGGTCAACCAAACAACTACAAGACATGCATAAGTTTCATGCTCAATTATGAGATTTTTTCAAACCTATAATGATATTTTTTCTCAAGTTCCATGCTCAATTATGAGTTTTTTCCAGCTCGCTATGAACTTTCTTCTCAATTATGATTTTTTCATCAATTATAAAATAATTGTTATTTCATAATTGTGAAATTATGATGAAATAATTACTTGTGAATGATAAATTATTCAATTATGTAATTCCATTTTCATAACATCTAATAATTTCCTTGTAAGGTCCATCGTGGAAAATATGAGTATAATAGATTCCCCCTCATGTATGAGGTTAGAAGAGAAACTTGTGGATGGAATACATTACAATATGATGAATATTGGGAAGTGGCACAAGCAAGGAGTCAAGAACCAAGATACACGTTAGAAACTACAAGATTTCCATGTACTTAATCATATAGATCATCCATGAGGTGAGCATAGCCATGCTCAATACAAAGATAATTTAATATGGCCACCAACACAATACACTATGGATCCATGACATGAAATGATAGTACATGGCCATGACAAAACACATTATGGATCCATGTGTTCAAAAAAGAGATCATAGCCACCAACAAATCTATGCCATAGTATACATCATTAGGATGTTGGACACAAAGAAGACTACCCTTAAGTGGTCCTCAAAGTACATAATGTGGTACAATGATCCATTGTAGCTTGGGAAGAGTTACATGTATTAATGAGATGCCCAAATGCCCAAGGTCTTCATCCTAACCCTGATGGTACAAATATGCATCATGTAAATGGATAAGTTGATCTCAAACATGGTAGAAACCACTTGATTGTTGGTCATTGAGATATATTGTTAACTAACACAAGGAGAACCACCAATGATGAAAATGGACCCCAAGGTAACTAAAAAAATACACTAAGCATGATTAGATAAGTTAATGTTGAACACTTATGGAATCGACCAATCAAGGATAAATGAGGAAAACCCACTATCAATCACAAGGAAACATAACACTGATGACCACAAGTTCCATGGTACTATTAGTTTCTAAATCCCTATCCTATATAATGAGTTGACATCGATAGGAGGATATTTCTTTAAGGCTGGCCTTGATCTATTCCCTCGTTAATTGACATGAAACAAACCAAGATATGATGTGAATATATGAGGTTACCATGTACCATTAACATAGGGATGGTTGACAAAATGTTAAAAGGATTGTAGATGACCAATTGAGGTTTTTTACTTCCCTTGAACATATTTGGCATGATGCAATACTAACTTGGAAACGTTGACTAATGAGAAAAAATTGATATCATGAAACAACATAGGAGGCATTGAAGCATGCTCCATAGTCACTAGAATATTAACTAATAAAAGGAATGTAAGACTCATATGTACTATATGGTTCATAGGAAAGATATAAATCAATTGTATAACAATTATACAAATAAGTTTCATGTTCAAGGATGATGTAACTAATGCTACCACTTATTTATATGGACTCAAATATATCCCCCCCACCTCCCTACTTTTTTTAGTATCCCCTTCATAGTTTAGTGAGCATCATTACTTACCAAAAAGTGGGTAACCCAGAGGTGAATTTTTTCTCCTCCTTGGATAGCCCACCAACCAACAACCCTGTTGGTCAACACATGACATGATGCCACATATCCTCCACATATTTCACTTGTTATATTTATTTCTCCCATATTATGACATTCCTTGAAGGAATGTAGGTCATCCATCAACAAGTACTTTAACCATTTTTTCATCATGGTCTTTTACTCAATGCTTTGGGGCATACTAATATGAATCAAGGGGTAATCTCAATGATTAATCAATTTTTGATTGTATTCTTTTTCCCTCACTCCATCTAGGAGGTTAATACTTGACTCTAGTCCACTAGAACTTCCTTTAAGGCCTTCAAGATATAGGAAGGACACTATTGGGGAGGCTTAGATTGAACTAGTGTACGCATGATATTCCATGCTTACTACTTTCCATATTTCCCTCTATTCCATATCCATTCTCCAAGCTAGTGATCATTGGTGATGGGGATTAGCACCCTTTCATCCTCATTCTTAAGATTGGGCCAAAAAAAAATTTCCTAGAGGTTGATGTAGCTAAAATAAAGGTAAAAGCAAAAGAAAACCAAAATAAAATAAAATATAAAATGCAAAAGATGGCTCAAAAAAAAATTATTGTGTGGGAAAATTCCTATTATTACCCACAAAAATGTAAGTAACCCCATTAGATAAAATTATTCTCTTTATTTCAACATCCGACTATCCTAAAGCCCTACATTGTTGAGTACGTGATATTATGAAAGGATCCTCCACCATTTGCACTGGTTAAACACCTCTTACTGGCTAACATTAGGCTCTTCAATGAAAGGGGGCCATCATTCAAGAGGTACTTTAACCATCTTGAAATCATGTGGTTTTACTTAAATTTTTTGGCATTCTAACATGTATTAAGGGATGATCTAGATGATTGATTGATATTGACTATAAAACTATTCTTTCACTTCACCAGGGAAGTTGGTTTTTTACCCTAGTCCAGTAGGACCTCCTCTAAGGCCTCGGGGTTATAGGAGGGGCACTACTTAGGAGATTTAAATTGAAGTAATGTGTCAATGATATTCCATACTTACCACTTTCCATCATTCCCTATATTTCACCACCAATATTCAGGGTTGTGGTCGTTGGTTCATTGGGATTAACACTCTCTTATCCTCATCATTGAAAAAAAAAATCCCTAGAGGATTAATGCAACTAAAAGAATGTTAAAAGCATAAAATGGCCACAACTCAATAAAAATAAATGGTAAAAGGAAAAATATAGTCGATACAATAATTAGATTGTGGGAAGAAGCCTAGCATGATCTCTGCCCCCCTCATTGGCCATCACCCAGTTCCTTGAGCATTTGATGCTTCATCACATAATAAAAGAACTCTTGCGTGTACAAAACCTGATGAGATAGAAACTAACTCATCATTAAGAGGTAAATAAATGTTAAATTATTAAAATGAAGCTTGGGGTCCTAAGCTATGCACCCATTCAAATTGTTATCAAAAAATAATTAAAAGGCACACAAGAGGGGTGGAAAAAATAAGTCAAGGAAAGAGGTCACTCGTGTCTCCATGATTTCTCCCTCCTTAAATCTATACACTTAGGATTATGGATCTTCATTAGCTAGTTCCATGGCTATGACACCTTTCCCTAAAGTCCTTCCCCTCCATTGCCACTATTATCACAAGCACATATGGATTGAAGGGTTGACCTAAGCCTTGTTACTTACCCTTAGGGGTTGGAAACACCAAATAGTGTTGACCATTTAGCCATCCCTAACACAAGTAGGGAACACTTTTAAAATACTTGGTCTAGTTAAGGTGATCTCAATTTGAAGTATTATTATTCCCTTAACAATTAAGTATGACCCAATATGATGCATATATGGTCATTTTCCCTAATGATTGGTGACTTTCACTTGACCTTGAGATGGTTTTTTCAGGTCGTTCTTCACATAGAAGCGTATGCCTCTGAGGACACCTTACATCACTCCATTGTATAGCATGCATAGATTTTTTTGCACCTTTCAGAGATTAGTGATGACCTTGCAACCACAATGTTTCCCCTCCAAAACAGAGCATTGGGAACTTTGATAATTCCATATGGTGATTGGCACCCTGGAGTACCCATATATGCTAAAATGTTGAGCTCCTCTTATATGGTGCTGGATTTATTTAATATTATACCCAACAGACTCAACAATCCCCCACTCTAGCCTTGACACTATTTTATGGGCATCGCTTGTTCCAAAGTCTAGATAGTGATGGTCATCCCCTAGATGAAAAGGGAGGCCTTGTATCATTCTTGGAGCCCTGACACTAGAGAGAGATAGTGCCACATCACCCATCTATCCCTTGAAAGGTTGATGTAGGGCACCCGAAGCATGGTTTTTGGACATCGAGGGCACTTTATGGCATTTCTTGAGGCTTCCCCTCTAAGTTTTGGAGTTGATTATGATGGTGGAGCATCTTCTTATCCCTTTCCACACTATGTGACATTCATTGCTCAAAAAGGAGATGACCTCATTCTTTTAGAGGATATCAACCCAAACATGTGGGAATTTATGGAATTATTTTATCATTTTGAACTATGAGGTCAGTTTGTAACCTCTTGTATTATCAGACTTTCTCTAGGGATTTTAGGCTTATTATTTTGTAAAAGTGAAGGGAAAATGTCATATAAATAGAGGATCCCTCCACTTATCACACATGTGAATTCGACCTCCTTAGAGAAAGTGTGAATTGCCTTTGTCTATTTTGCTACTTGGAAAATTGTGATTTTTGTGGAGAATGTTTATATTGGAGATTGATTTTTTCATTGGAGACAGGTTTTTGGTATTATAAGAAGGAATTATTGGTGGAATTCATAAGTTTATTGTTGGTTTTACTATATTTTTCATGTGAATGAATTTATGCTAGGGTTTATAAATATTCCATTATTAATGTACATTGTTTATTGGAAATCTAGGTAAAATATTGCATATTAAAATTATTCTTTGAAACCTATAGAATAAATCCTAGAGTGAATCTTTTATATTTAATTTCTCCCCTCACAAAAAAAGATAGTTAGGGTTTTACAAAAGGAAAATTAATTTTCCCCCTTACTCGAGACAATTTTTATCTTCCTTTGAATTTTTTCCGAAAACTCCATTAGCCCAAGTAGGATTAGGAATTGGCTAGGGTTTTGTTGATAAAAAACTATTAAAACCTAAATATCTTTTTCTTACATCTCCTATACTTTTTAAAGCAAGTTGCTAGGTATTTTCTAGGGCCAATCTATTATAGAGTTGAGGTTGGGTGCATGCTTGTGGATGGAATTCCAAGAGTTTCCATCATAAACCTTTTTGAATGGGAAATATAGCATTTATTGTAGTGAAACATCACTAATTAGGGTTGATGTCATCTTTTCCAAGCTCTTTTGTGTCATCAAAACTCTAGTCCTTAACCAATTTTCAAATTGAAAATCTATCTTAGGGTTCCCCTATTCCTTCGTTGATTTTGATCATTAAGGAATATTTTCCTTGACTTCTACATTTCTATATACTCCTTTATCATTGCCTATCAATAAAACCTAGCTTGTAGTAGTCTTTAACTAGTATAGGGTTAGAATACTTATTTATTTACAAAGAATATTTGAGCCTATTTCAGATTTAAGGTATCTTTGCCTAGGTTATTCATAACACCTTGAGACCTACAATTAGAATACCCTTATAGGTGAATACAAGGAAGCCTCCATTTCTAGTGAAATTCCACTAAACAACATGAGGAATATTGTTGAGGTAACAATGGAAATATTTCCTCATTGTTGCCATACGGTCAATCCCTTACCTTGTGATTCCCCTCACAAGGGTTACTAGATGTTGCAGTAACATATACTATGAGTTCTACCCCACTCATTAGCCATCACTTAATTCATAAATCACTTGATACTCCATCTATCAAAAGGAACCCTTCTATTTTTCCAACACTGATGAATGATAATGCAACTCATCATTAAGGGGTAATAAATGTTAAATATCTCAAATGCAAGCCTGGACCCCTAAGCTATGTACTCAAACCAAAGCATTACGATAAAAAGGTAAAAACTGCACTAGAGGGGTGGAAAAAGAAATCCAAGGAAAGTGGTAACTCATGTCTCCATAATTGCTCCCTCCTTACAACTACACACTTGGGATGTTGGACCACCATTAGCTAGTCACTTGTTTATGGCAGCTTTGTTGAAAATTGGCAGCTCAAGTATGAATTTAAAAAGTAGAAAGTATAAAAAAATAATTTCTAAAAAAAGAAAAATCTAAAAAGTAGAAATTCTATAAAAATATAAAATCTAAAAATAGAAATTATAGAATTACAAAGTCTCAAGATAATAAATCACCTTGCATCAATTGGTAATCAAGTATTGTCGATGAAAAATCACTTCTTATCATTAATCAATCCTAATAGTTCAATCTTGACTTAATATTTTATCATCAATATTATTATTATCCTATTTATGATATTATTATTATTATTAAAAGGAATTTCAAGGCACTCAATCATGGCTCTCAATAATATTCTCTTACACTCTCATTATCAGCATGGCATATTCCTCTTACACTCTCATTAATGCTCTTACGCTCTCTTATATTCATTAAAGCATGTCATAAAATATTCTCTTACACTATGTTACACTCAATAAAAGCATGTCATAAAAGATTCCTCTTGTGCACTTTTTAATGCTTATGTTACACTCTCTCCTAAAAGGCATGTGTACCTCCTTAATGTCATGAGTTACATTTCCTAGATGGGAATGAGTTACACTCCTTTTGGAATGTGAGTTACTTCTCCTTTATGGCATGGATTCATTGCTCCCCCTATATATATGTGCCTCATTCTTTCTCCCCTCACTACTTGTGCATTGTGAAATAAGAATTCGAACTTGAGAGATTTGAAGAAGATTGCGAGAGAGAGACTTGAGAGAAGAACTTGGTCAGCCAAGGTCGATTTAGTGCTTCAATGTTTTAGTGTTGATTCAGTTGAAAGGAAGGTTGATTCAGTGTGTGTATTTGTTGTTGCTACCAGTGATATTCATGCTATAGCTTGTTAAAATTTGGGTGAACTTAATCATTCTCTTGATATCTCATTGTACTTTATATCTTTGTTTAACAATTGATTTCTAATAGAAGAATAGTATGGTTGGTTTTTTCCCTTGTGGGTTTTGTCTTGATCATTGGACCTAAATTATTTGTGTCTTGTTTTGTTCTTAGTTGTCTTTTATTATGCATTTGATTTATATTCTATCTACAATTGTTTATCTAATATTGCAGCATAAACAAGTTTTGTTATAAGTGATTGTTACAGCTTAGAACATCATAATTTCAACATGGTATCAGATCTTTGGAGAAGATAATATCAATAAGAAAAGTGTTGTTCCAGCAGATTTTCTGTTTAAATATCTCTTGTTGTCCATTCTATTTGTAACCCATTTTCTACTAAAATATCTCCTATTGTCTTCTCTATTTACAGCCCATTTTCTGCTGAAGTATCAAGTGATGTCCACTCTATTTGCAACCCATTTTCTGCTTAAATTTCAAGTGTTGTTCACTCTATTTGCAACCCATTTTTTGTTGCAATATCACCTGTTGTTCCTTCTACTTGCAGCTCATTTTCTACTAAAATTTTATTGTTGAATTTTACTGCTGGAATATTTACTACTAAAATTTTACTGCTAAATTTTACTACGTAAATTTTTCTACTGAAATTTTACTACTGCCGTTCTTCCAAAATTTCAGGGAACCCAAAATGTGATAGTAATTTTGCATATAGTAATTAAGGTGTTGAATGAATTTAATAGTTGTAGCTTTGATACTTATTGATGGATGCAAAAGTAAAGAGTAGTTTTACTTTTGTCTATGCATGTGCAAGAAAATGTTGTCTTGAAAAGAAGTGTAATGCATAGAAGGTTATGAAAGAATGATTGATAAAAATTGAATGTTGATGATAGGTTGATTTTGATTCTCTCACATTATATGATAAATAACATAATCTTATGAGCTTTGGTAATTTTGACATTAGATTTTACTGACAATAGTAGTTGCGGGTAAGGATCATGACTTTTGCAAAAGTTGGAATAATAGTTTTCTAAACTAACCTCTTTTGCAGCGATCAATATGGGATATCATTGCATAAAATGAAGTCATATATATATATATATGACTTCACTCTAGGATCAATATTTGAAGATATTTATAAAATCAATGAAAGACCTATCCATGCATTGATTCATAATAAATCATCATCAATGTAAATTGTGGCACTGAAAGTTCGCTCATATTCACTATAAATCATTACCTCATGTGAGAAATATGGTTTTTGAGATGCCTAATATTAGAGTGGATCATGATGGAGTTTGTTGAGTGGTGCTCAAGAAGATGTGTTTCTTATGTCAATGACATATGACTGATGGAAAGTGGTAACTAATGGAGGTCAGATCAAGAGGGAGCTAACAACTTCTTTCAAATCCTCATTAAAAAATAATAATAATAAGTATTTCCAAGTCTTATGTTGTTTATTTGTGTCACTCTTGTTGTTTAAGATTATTTTTTTAACCATTAGTTATTCTTCTCGCATGAATATTTGAATGATTCTTTCACTAACTTCTTGATGAGGATGCCATCAAGAAAATAAGACCTTGAAGATCAATAGGATGCAAATAGTGCAGGAAGAGTAAACTCCAAGAGGAAGTTGATGTAGGATAATGAAGAAGTCACTCTCGCATCTAGAAAAGAAAGAAAGACCTATCTCATCAACAGGTATATTGTCATTATGTTTATTTAATTTGCTAACCATTTCTCTTGCTCTTGTTCTAGGATCAATAGGTACATTTAATGAATGTGAGAACCAAGTCCTTTGTATTGGTAAAGTCAATTTAATTTAAAAGTGACTTTATAAGTGGTAAATTTATGTTCCAATTTAAAGGTGACTTTATTAAAGTCAATGAAGAATAGAAAGTGAAAAAGTCACTATGGAAATAAAAGGCTAAGTGGGTCTTTATTTAAGTGGGTGAGTTAAAAAATAGAAAGTGAGAATTAAATGCACATTTATTCTCATCCCTATATCTAGATGAATCTCAGCCATTAGATCTTAGGGTAACCCAAAAGGTCATTTAGAGAGTAAAAGGAGAAGAGAAGAGAAAAAGATCAATTCATTCTTTCATGACCATTTGAGAGAAAGAGAAGAGAGAGCAAGGAGAAAATTTCTAAGCAGTGAGGAAGTGAAGGAGAGCAGCAAGAAGACATTTTAGCAAATCTGGGCAGCAACATTTATTGGCACGCATCCCAAGGCAAAACCGTAAAGCAAAATAAAGGCACAGAAATCAAGGAAGAGGGACATCAGCAAGGGCACAAATTTCGAGGCAAGTTTTAGGCATGATTTTTGAGGCAATCGTACTGTTGAAATTTGTACAATCCATACAGCATGTTCTGGGCACGATATTCGCGGTAGGTCATATAGCATTTAATGTTGTTTTATTGCTGAAAAATTTTGTTTTTCCAGTTTGCTGATTAGCACAATTTTCGAGGCAAAGTTCAAGCACGGAAATCGAGATAAGTTGTAATTTGTGGTTGCTAGAATTTTTACTGTGTATTTCAGTTTCTCTATAAAAGCATTTTTAGAAATAAAGAAGGGCTCTCAAACTGGTTTTCCCCAAGAGTTGTAGGGGGCTTTTTCCAGGGTCACATTGACCAAAAATCATTGTGTTGTTTGTTGTGTGTGGTTGTCATAATTTTGTTGCTTTTTATTTCTACAATTTCAGCAGTTGTGAAATCTCTAAATTTGTGTTTTCAGAAAATATTGTCATTTCCATATTTTAGAATTTTTTTATCATGCTTGGATTTAAAACTAAATGCATGGAGTGATAAGGAAAACTATAACTGAAGTGGGGGTTTAAATTCTTCATGGCATCAGAGCTTGGTTGGCTGAAAAGTGCAGTTTGGGACAACAAAGTGAAAATTACAACAAGCTGATTTTTACACAAAAAACAGAAACCTTTACCACAGATTTGAAAATTTTTAGTTTGGTATGACAGTGAAACATGTCTTTGGGTTTGAGAGTTGAAGACAGGTTGGATGGGAATAACAACTACAATGCATGGAAGGAGAGAATCCAGAACATCTTTGAGGAAGCAGAAATCTAGGGCATTATGGTAAATACCACACTGAACCTAGTAACAGTACCTGTTGATGTTGTATAGTTGGAAGAGTTTAACAAAAAGAATGTTAAGGCAAAAATATTGATTCTGGAAGGAGTCAAAGATCCTGCCATTCCTCATGTGAGAGGAAATACTTATGCACATGAGATGTGGATAGACTTGACCAGTATTTACCAGAGCTCAAATGAAAAGAGAAAAATGGTCCTAAAGGAGAAATTGAAGGCCATTAAAATGGCTAAGACTGATAGTGCTACAGTATACCTCACAAAGATTACTTAAATGAGAGATGAGTTGGCAGCCATAGGTGAGATCATTTCAACCACTGAGTTGGTGAGGATTGCTTTGAATGGTCTTCCCGAGACTTGGGATAATTTTGTGGATGGAATTGTTGCACGGGAAAACCTTTCCGATTGGGAGAGGTTGTGGGATGATTGCATTCAGAATGAGATCATAAAATAACCATCTTGGAGGAGGATGGAAATGTGGCATTGTTAGAAAGAGGCAAGTAGGGTAGAGCAAAGAAGCAAGCTTCCAACAGTGGAGGCAAAGGCAAGCAGTAGAACAAGGAGAAGGACTATTCCAAAGTCAAATGTTGGAATTGTCAAAAGTTGGGACACTATGGTGTTGTGTGTCTAGAGAAGAAGAACAAGAAAGGGAGAGACAAACTGATGGTAGCTTCTGTAGAGATAGAGAGCTTCTCAAAGAGCTTTGATCAAGAGTTTGGGTTCATAGCTTGTGAGGCCACTAGTGCAAGATCACCTACCATACGGACTCAGAGGGAGTGTGCTCTCTCCACTACTAGTAGAGCATCTTCAAGCATTTGGTATGTTAATACTGGCGCTTCCCGCCACATGACAGGAGTTAGAGAGTACTTCTCAGAGCTTTCAGAGGATGATATTGATATGGAGGTAGTACTTGGTGATGACAACATGGTTAGAGTAGTTGGTGTGGGGACATTGACATTTGATAGGGGACCCAAACCTCCCTTGAAAGTGCAAATGTTCTATATGTGCCTGGAATGAAGAAGAACTTGATATCCATCTCAGCACTTGAGGACAAAGGGTATGATGTGTTGTTCAGGAGAGGGAAGGTTCTTATATATCCTAGGGGAACTCTAGCTTCTTCAGCTAGATTGATTGGTGTGCACCATGCCAAGGTGTAGAATTTCTCATTCCATCCCCTGATGGAATTAAGTAGAAGCAACCGAGACAGGACCAACGGCAGATCTAGTACTTCAGAGTTGTGTGAGATTTGGCACCATAGGTTGGGGCACATGTATCATTGGGCATTGAATACATTGCAAGAGATCACCACTGGTGTGCCATATTTCAATTCTGATCACCTTGATGTATGCAGAGGATGTGCTATGGGGAAGTTTACCAGATCCCCTTTTCCCAGTAGTGACAGCAAAGTGACCGGGATCCTTGACTTGATTCATACCAATGTGAGTGGTCAGATGTCTCATGTATCCTTGAGTGGCTATGAGTACTATGTTTTGTTCATTGATGACCACTCCAAGAAGACCTGGATTTATTTCAAGAGTTCAAAGCTCTTGTGGAGACCCAAACAAGTTGGAAGATGAAGGTCCTCAAGTCGTAAAATGGAGGAGAGTATACCCTTGGTGAGTTTGTTGATTTTTGTGCTGGGGTAGGCATTAGGATGGAGTTCACAGTTCCTTACAACCCCTAGCAGAATGGGGTTGCGAAGAGGAAGAACAGATCCATTGTAGGGGTTGTTAAAGCCATGCTTCATGATCATGGGTTACCTTTATTTTTGTGGGCAAAAGCCTACAACACTATTGTGTACTTACAGAATAGGAGTCCACATTGTGCCTTGGGGAATGTGACTCCAAAGGAGGATTTTTCTAGGAAGAAGCCTGATGTTGGGCACTTTCGTATCTTTGGGTGCCTTACATATTCCTATGTCCCCAAGGAGAACATGACCAAGCTAGAGCCCACTAGAGACAAGGGAATATTTGTGGGTTATAAGGAGACCTCAAAAGCTTATTTGATTTATAATCGTGCATAGAGGAAAGTGGTTGTCAGGCAGGATGTGAAGTTTGAGGAGAGAGCTTTCAGGAGATCACGGGAGTTAGAGTATCTAGAGTCACCAGACCCTCAAGAGTAGCTGAGTCAGTCACAGGGATCCACTGGTTAGGTTCCAGGAGGTACATCGATTGCAGTGTTAGGTCCATCAGTGAGCAATGGCTCTCAAAGTCAGGTGGGTGGTTCTTCAAGCAGCATGCAAGGAAATTCGCAGAGAAGTTCATAGGGTAGTCCACTAATGGGCAGTTTGCACGATACTTCAGCATCTACAGGCACAGATTCGGGCATGAGGTCAGTTGGCAGGCCTTCAAGAATTCAGGCTTTTGATGATGATGAGGATTCTTTCGCTCTGGTGGGAGAAGTATGCTTAGGGAATAGGAAGCCCAAGTGGCTTCAAGATACCTTGTGTGAAGTCACATCAATTGTTAGGCCAAAGAGACAGGTTAGAGAGAGTAAACCAACTAAGCAGTTTTGTAGTTACATGGCATTGGTAACAAGCATTGTTGACTCTGAGCCTTCTAGTTATGAGAAGGCAGCCAGCCCGCAGGTCTAGAGAGAGACCATGATGGAGGAGTATTCTTCTATTATGAAGAACGATGTTTGGGAGGTAGTGTCGAGGACTGAAGGTAAATTAGTTGTTACTTCCAAATGGCTCTACAAGATAAAGCATGCTGCAGATGGAAGCATCGAGAAGTTCAAGGCTGAATTTGTGGCGAGAGAGTTCTCACAGGTAGAGGGAGTTGACTATGAGGAGACCTTCGCTCCCGTAGCTCAGTATACATCTATTCACTCCATTATATTGATTGTAGCGGATATGGGTTAAAAGATCCACCAGATGGATTTGAAGACCACATTTCTCAATGGCTTCATTCAGGGGGAGGTTTATATTGAGCAGCCACAGGGCTTTGAGGTGCATGGGAAGGAGTCCCATGTATGCAGATTGAAAAAGGAACTCTATGGCCTAAAACAAGCTCCTAGAGCTTGGAACTCAAGGATTGATACATACTTGCAACAGTTGGGTTTCACAAAGAGTGAGGTTGATTTGAGCCTATACTTCATTGTGGTGGGTGAGCAGCCTCTCATTCTAGTGTTATATGTTGATGACTTGACCATCACTGGTGCAGAGAGACTCATTGAGGTTTGCAAGAGAGATCTTGCTTCAGAGTTTGAGTTAAAGGATATCGGCTTGATGCATTATTTTATGGGATTGGAGGTGTGGCAAGAGGAGGGGCATTTATTCCTGGGACAAGGGAAGTACATTGTAGATATTCTTAGCAAATTTCACATGGATGACTACAAACCCATGTCTACACCTATGATCACTAACTGGAAGAAGCTTCATGCTTATGATTCTGAGTTGGTGGATCCCACTCTATACAGACAGTTGATTGGTAAATTGATGTATTTGGTTAACACTCGACCAGATATATGTTTTACAGTTGTGAGCATAGGAGAGTGAACTGGGTGGCTGCAAAACACATTCTTCGTTACTTGCAGGGGACTGTGAATTTTGGTCTGGATTATAGACAGGGTGATGGAGTGAGACTGACAGGGTACATGGATTCAGATTGGGTAGGCTGTGCTTCAGATAGGAAGAGTACTTCTGGGTGTTGTTTTGGGTTGGGTTCGGCAGTTGTGTCGTGGATCAACTGGAAACAACAGTCAGTTGCATTGAGCTCAGCCGAGGCAAAGTATATGGATGTTATTTTGGCTAGTTGTGAGGCCATATGGCTTTGCAAGATGTTGTTTGGTCTATTTGGTTAGGCATTGAGACCTTCAGTAATTTAATGTGATAATTAGAGTTGCAAAAAACTCACGGAGAATCCAGTTTTTCATGATTGGTCAAAGCATATTGAGATCAAGTATCACTTCATTAGAGACTATGTCCAAAAGGGAGCTTTCAAGCTTGAGTACATTTCCACAAATGAGCAGGTAGCAGGAATTTTCACCAAATCCTTACCACGGGGAAAGCATGTCTACTTCAGAGACAGGATGGGAGTGGTAAGGAACACTTTCCTTAGTAAGAGGGGGTGTTAAAATTTGGGTACCAGAGGAAAAGTGGTTCCCTAAGGCTTTTATCTTTGGCCTAGGGAAAAGTGTCCAAATTTATTTGTACTTTTCTCCTAATGTGACTTTATAAGTGGTAAAGTCAATTTAATTTAAAAGTTATTTTATAAGTGGTAAAGTTACATTCTAATTTAAAGGTGACTTTATTAAAGTCAATGAAGAATTAGAAAGTGAAAAAGTGATTGTGGAAATAAAATGCTAAGTGGGTCTTTATTTAAGTGGGTGAGTTAAAAAATAGAAAGTGAGAATTAAATGCACATTTATTCTCATCCCTAGATCTAATGAATCTCATCCATTAGATCTTAGGGTAACCAAAAGGTCATTTAGAGAGTAAAAGGAGAAGAGAAGAGAAAAAGATCAATTCATTCTTTCATGAGCATTTTGAGAGAAAGAGAAGAGAGAGCAAGGAGAAAATTTATGAGCAGTGAGGAAGTGAAGCAGAGCAGCAAGAAGACATTTCAGCAAATCTGGGCAGCAGCATTTATTGGCACGCATCCCAAGGCAAAACTGTACAACAGGCGAAAGGCACAGAAATTGAGGAAGAGGGACAGTAGCAAGGACACAAATTTCGAGGCAAGTTTCGGGAACAATTTTGGAGGCAGCTGTACTGCTAAAATCTGTACGGTTCATACATTCCATATAGTAGGTTTTGGGCACAATTTTTGAGGCAGGCAGTACAGCATTTAATGTTGTTTTATTGCTGGAAAATTTTTGTTTTGGAAGTTTGCTGATTTGCATAATTTTTGAGGCAGAGTTCAAGCACGGAAATCGAGATAACTTGTAATTTTTGGTTGTTAGAATTTTTACTATGTATTTCAATTTCTCTGTAAAAGCATTTTCAGGAATAAAGAAGAGCTCTCAAACTGGTTTTCCCCAAGAGTTTTAGGGGGGGTTTTCCAGGGTCACATGGACCAAAAATCACTGTGTTATTTTCTATGTGGGGCTGTCATAATTTTGCTGCATTTTATTTCTGCAGCAGTTGTGAAATCTCTAAATTTGTGTTTTAAGAAAATATTGCCATTTCCAGATTTTAGAATTTTTTATCATGCTTGGATTTAAAACTAAATACCTGGAGTGATAAGAAAAACTGATAACCGGAGTGGGGGTTGAAATTCTTCAAAAACGGGCCAACATATGCCTTTGATTTTGTTATTATATGTTGGTGACTTATTCTTGACATGTGGAGAACCTCTTATCCTCCAGTGTAAGAGGGAGTTAGCTTCTGAGTTTGAAATGAAATATCTTCATTTTATGCACTACTTTTTGGGCTTAGAAGTATGGCAAAGACCTGGTGAGATTCTCCTTTCTCGAGAAAAATATGTTATCAAGCTACTGGAAAGATTTGGCATGACGGAATGTAAGTCCATGAATACTCCAATGGAGATGAATTTCAAGAAGTTGTGTGGTGAAGCTGCAAGACCTTATTTAGCTAATCCTTTTGAGTATCGACCACTAATTGGAGCATTAATGTTCTTAGTGAACACTAGGCCGGACATATGTTTTGTGGTTAATATTTTGAGCCAATATATGATTAAGCCATCTCATACACATTGGATTGTTGCAAAGCATGTGCTGAGATACCTGCATGGGACCATCAATTTTGGATTGAGATATACTATCGAAGGTGTAAAGCTACATGGGTACTCTTATGTTGATTAGGCTGGTAGCACTTCTAGCATGAAATGAAAAAAAAAGAGCACATTTGGGTATTGCTTCAGTTTAGGATCTGCCATGATATCTTGGATGAGCAGAAAGCAAAAGTTTGCAGCCCTCGGCACAGTTGAAGCTCATTACATTGTTGTTAACATGGATAGTTGTAAGGTAGTATGGCTAAGGAAGCTCTTGGGAGAGTTGTTTGAGCATGTTCTGGACACAATAGTAATTTACTATGATAATAAGAGTGGGATTTGACTTGCATAAAATCTCGTGTTCCATGAGAGCAGTTTGGACTGACGGATGTGACCCTTCTTAGAGAGGGTGTTCATGGATGATGAGCCTTGGTTGTGTGAGATATTTGTAATGTGTTGACAAGTGGATACCCCCAAGAAGAGATGTGACTTGGTTGTGTGAGATCCATATCATGTGTTGAAAAGTGGATCCCCCAAGCATAGATGAGAATTGGTTGTGTGAGATTCTTGTCATGTGTTAAAAAGTGGATCCCTCCAATCAAAGATGTGACTTAGGAACTCATGTGTTGACAAGTGGATCCCCCCAAGGAGATATGTGACTTGGTTGTGTGAGATCTTGTCATGTGTTGACAAATGGATCCCCCCAAGCAGAGATGCAACTTGGTTGTGTGAGATCCTTGTCATGTGTTAACAAATGGATCCCCCCAAGAAGAGATGTGACTTGGTCGTGTGAGATCCTTGTCATGTGTTGACAAGTGGATCCCCCCAATCAGAGATGAGACTTGGTTGTGCGAGATTTTTTTCATGTGTTGACAACTGGATCCTCCCAAGTAGAGATGTGACGTGGCTATGTGAGATCCTTAAGAAGTGAGTTATCCCTCCAAGAAAATATGAGACTTGGTTGTGTGAGATCCTTTTCAAGTGGGTTATCTCATTAAGAAAATATGAGATTTTTTGTGCGAGATCCTTATAATATGTTGGCAAGTGGGAATTCCCTCAAGTGAATATAGGGTGATGGATGAATCTCCCCTATGATGATTCTTCTTCCTTAGAGTCAAACATCATTGTTCTAGATGATACAGAGCAGAGATGAACATAGATGAGCATAGATCTTTGTTATAGAAATAAATTCCTCCCTAGATGAGAGGGAGTATTGAAAATTGGCAGCTCAGGGGTGAATTTCTAAAAATATGAAGTCTAAAAATAGAACTTCTAAAAATAGAAAATCTAAACATAGAAAGTTTAAAATTAGAAAGTCTCAAGATAGTAAATCATTTATCTTCGGTGTTTAAGAGTATATGCTACAAAGATAAAGAAAATAAGATAGCCATAGAGAGAGCAGAAAGGAGGGTGCTATCTAAAATACCTAAGGCCCAAGACCTTAACCAATGTGGTAGAGTTTTCCTACCATATATCCAAGGAGTAACAAATACGATTGCAAAAATCTTAAGAAGGAAAGACATAGTCACGTAGTTCTCAACACCTGGAATAATTAAGCAGGGTATGAGGTCTATCAAAGATGATATTGATAGACAACAGCTCAAGGGAGTTTACAAAATTGATTGTTCCTGTGGCAAAAGTTACATTGGTGAAACAGGTCGTTCTTTGCAGAAAAGACTGAAAGAACATGGAGCTAATATCAAGAACGGAAGATCTTGTACTTCAGCACTTGCAGAGCATTCCTCAAAAACAAAACACCAGGTTTGTTTGGAAAACGCCTCAATCATCGCAAGGGAAGAACAGCATCAAAGAAGGAAGATCAGGGAAGCTCTTGAGATTATAAAACACCCACAGAATCTTAATCGGGACAATGGTATCGAGATCAGTGGTAGTTGGCTCCCCTTAATCAAAAGGTTAGAACCCCAAAAACTTCCCAAGTAAGCAGGTAAGTTTTTTTTTTTTTTTTTTAGATATGGATATGAATTAAAATAGATATTAGGATTAGGTTTATAATAATTGTTATCATTAAAAATTTAAGGTTATTTTATTTATACTTTATAATATATAATAATTATTATTAACAAATTAATCATAATAGTAATCAGTTTTAACTAAGAATAAATTTCTATTATATTATTAAAAATATAATAGAATAATTAATTATTATTCTTAATAAATTAATTAATTATTATTATGAATTATTTTCATAATTAAAAACTAAATAAAAAATTTTAAACTAGTATTATTAACAATTAAATCTTAAATAAGAGATAATTTAATTATGATAATAATTATTTATCATTTAAATTTAAGGATTATTTTATTTATACTAAAATGATAGTAATAATAATATTAACAAATCAATCATAATAATAATCAGTTTTTAACTAGAATATAATCTACTTATTTATTTTATTATATTAAAAATAAAAATAAATAGAATAAAATATTATTTATTCTTAATATACTATAATTATTATTATGAATTATTTAATAAATTGAAAACTAAATAAAAATTTTTAAAACTAGTATTATTTAACAATTAAATCTATAATAAGAAATTTAATTATGATAATTATAAATAATAATAACCAAATAATTTATTTTACTATTTAGAATATTAATATACTATTAATAATAAATGATAAATTAAAATTAAAATAAAGTTATTAGCCGACTTTCAGTAAAAATATTTCTTTAACTGTTTATCCTTTCACAAAGCTCTTCTTCTATCATCATTCAGATTAGTCCTAATGATGGATCCATGTTGGGATTTGAAACGTTGACAGAAATATGGTTTCTATTGTGGATACTTTGAGACTAAGTCTAAAAGAAATGAACCACAGATGCCTAAAATCCATAGTAAATCATCTTGCATCAATTGGTAATCAAATATTGTTAATGAAAAATCACTTTGTATAATTAATCTATCCTAATAGTTCAATCTCGACTTAATATTTTATCATCAATATTATTATTATCCTCTTTATGATATTATTTTTATTATTAAAAGGAATTTCAAGGCACTCAACCATAGCTCTCAATAATATTCTCTTACACTCTCATTATTGGCATGGCATATTCCTTTTACACTCTCATTAATGCTCTTACTCTCTCTTACAATCATTAAAGCGTGTCATAGAAGATTCTTTTACATTCTCTTACAATAAAACCATATCATAAAATATTCCTCTTATGTACTCTTTAATGCATATGTTACACTCTCTCTTAAAAGCATAAGTTACAAAGGCATGTAAGTTACTCCTCCTTTATGGCATGGATTCGTTGCTCCTCTTATATATGTTCCTCATTCTTTCTCCCCTCACTACTTGTGCATTGTGAAAGAAGAATTTGAACTTGAGAGAGAGTTGGAGAGAGTTGAAGAAGATTGTGAGAGAGAGACTTGGAGAGTAAGAGCTTAACTTGGTGAGTCAAGGTTGATTCATTGCTTTAATGTTTCAATGTGGATTCAGTCGGGGGGAAAGTTGTTTTAGTATGTGCATTTGTTGTTGCTACCAGCGATCTTCATGCTATGGTTTGTTCATATTTGGGTTAACTTACTCATTCTCTTGATCTCTCATTGTACTTTGTATCTCTATTAAACAATTTATTTCTAATAGAAGAAGAATCTAGTTCGGTTTTCCCCTTGTGGGTTTTTCCTAGTCATTGGACCTAAGTTCTATGTCTCATATTGTTCTTGGTTGCCTTCTATTGTGCATTTGATTTATGTTCTATCTACAATTTCTTATCTCATATTGCAGCATAAAGAAGTTTTGTTATAAGTGATTGTTACAACATAGACCATCATAATTTCAACAAGTTTTCCCTAACATCATGTCCACTCCATTACCACCATCTTCACTTGCACATGTGGATTGAAGGTTTAACTTAAGACCTGTCACTTCCCCCTAGAGGTTGGAAACGCCTAATATGCTTTATCTATCTATCCATCCCTAATATAAGAGAGGAAACACTTATACAAGACTTGGTCTAGTTACATATTTGAAGGTGATCTTTGTGTCAAGTATTGGTTGTGCCCCTAACATTAATTATGGTTTAATATGATGCATCCACGGTTTTAGTTACCTAATAATTGTTGATTTTCACTTCATCTTGAGAGGGCTTTGTTAGGTGGTTCTCATCAGAACAAAACATGTCTTCTTGAAGTGATTATCCCACCTTATCAACAAAGCAATAGAGGTTGTACTATCCATTATAGAGAGAGCGAGATTGACCTTGAAGATGCAGTGTGCAACATTGCCTATCCAAAGCAAAGCATTGGGATATTTGATGACCCCACATGATACCTGAAACCCTATGGGACCCCTGGATTCTAAAACACTAAGCCCATTAATATTGGTGTTGGAAAAATTGTTGATATGCCCAGTGGGCCCAGGATGACCCTAGGTTGGCCTTAACATTGTTTGATGGGAATCACTTGTTCTAGAGCCTAGATGATGATGGTCATCCTTTAGATGACAAGGGAAGGCTTGTACATCACCTTGGAACCCAACACTTGAGTTATTGAGTGCCCACGTTGATGTAGGGCACCTCGTATATGACATGTTGACATGGAGTAACTATGATGATTTGCACATGATCCTTTAGATGCATCTTATAGTATGGAGCACTCATTAGCCTTTATAACAACTTTTGGAGGCTTATTTATATAATTTAGAGGATGACATCATGCTTTAGGAGCATTTAATCCCACACGTGTGGGATTTTATGGAACTTGTGTTATGTTTCTTAGCTATGAGGTTGGCTTGTAACCTCTTTCTTGAAGTAAACTTTTCAATAGGGACTCTTTATTTGTTTTATTGTAAAATTAGTGGGAGAAGGACTATGCAAATAGAGCCTCCCCCCATTCTATATTTTCATTATCATACATGTGATTCAACCTCCCTCTAAGAGAGTGTGACTTGACACATTTTTCAGAACATTCGGAAAAATGTGAAGTTTATGGATGAGACTTGCAATTAGAAGTGATTTTTTCTTGGAGACTTTGTTTTGGGATTGAAAGAAGTGCTTTATGGCTTATTATTGTAGCTTATTGTCTATCATTGATATTTTGCATGCTTTAATTTTTAAAGTAGGACTTCAAATGTTACATGACTAAATGCTTATCATTATTGAAATTTTGCTTCATAATTTCATGCAAAATTATATTCCTTAAGGCCTATTAGAAAACTCTATATTTTCAAACCATATAATTCAATAATTAGGGTTTTTGAAGTGAATTCCCAAGAGAATCCCCCCTTACTCCTTCATTGTCCTTCCTTTGAATTTTGTACCATAAAGACTCCATTATCCCTTGTAGGATAAGGTATTGGTCCAAAAATATGTTGATCCACCATAAAATTTAACAAAAATCCTTTAAATTTTCTCTCTCCTAATAGCTAGGGCAATTTCTAGTGTTTAGGAGTTTATATGTGCTTAAACTTGTTGTTCTATTACATAAGGGTGTCTTATAATTAGAGGCCAAACCCTATAAATCATAAACAACAAAAATGTAGCACAATGGAGAGTGTAAGGGTTGATGTTGCCTTTTATTTTTGTTGTTTATTCATATCTAATAGCGCTAAAACTATTTACCCTAGTTTAGCCTTAGTCTTTATTTGAATCCCTTTCTAAACTCTTGTTGAAGATCATTCAGAGTGATTTTCTTTGGTTGCTACATGATATTGCATGTCCTATTATTTAATATCATTCAAATGCTAACCTATAGCAACCCATTAATTGGTCTAACCTTAGAGTGCTTGAACCTTAGCATCGAAAACCTAGTTCATCTTTGGCCTTGTGAAGCTCTTTATTCATCTTTAGACCTTCAAAAACTATCACCTTACGCCATAGTATTACAATACCATTATAAGTGATTTATAGAAGCATCCCTTATGGTTTAAACCCAACTGAAGAGTTGAGGAAGGTTGTTGAGGTAACAATGGAAACCATTCCTCATTATTGTTATAAGGTTTGTGTCCCTTGCCTAATGAGACAGTGTACCAGGCCTGCTATATTTTGCAGCAACATTTGTCCTTGTCGAATAGGAGTTGAGTCAACCTTCTTGTAATCCAAAGTTTAAGCTTCAAAAAAAATAGCCTAAATGTTAGGTCCCTATAATACTATTGATTACCCCACTACTATTGTAGTTGTATCCCTTATTAATATTGTTGTGCCCCTATTGTCCCCATATTGTTATTACTGTGCCCCATAGAATCCCTCTATTGTTATTTTTGTGCCTTATATTATTATTGTTACGTTCGGTTGGTTATATTGTGACTCCTTAGACTCTATAAATAGGAAGGAGTTTTGTCATTTGAATCATCAAAGATCTTCATTTTGTAATGTAAAGGAGGTTGCCCTCGAAGAGGCTGAATTCTAAGGTGTTATCTATTTATCTATCTTTTTGTGAGCTGGTTTATAACATTTGGTATCAAAGCTTTGAATTCTAGGGTTTCGCTGCTCCAAATAGGTCATCGTTGGCATTTTCGCTATAACTTTTTTTCTGTGACTTTCAGAAGCGAAAAAATAAAAAAAAAAATAAAAATAAAAATAAATAAATAAATAAAAATAAATAAATAAAATAATAAATAATAAATAATAAATAAAATAATAATAATAATAAAATAAATAAAAATAAAAATAAAAAACCATTTGAAACGAAATCATACTGAACCTTGGGTCTGAATTTTAGAGCTTTTCGTGCTATATTTGCGAAGACATGATCTGAGGAAGTTAGTCTTTTTGCAGACTCCTGAATTACATTTGAAACAGGTGACCTGGGGAAAATCGTCATAACTTTCTCTCTGAGCATCAGATTGAAATTTCATAAGAAGGTACAGAAAGAAGATGGACTATAGTTTCTTGTACATATTTTTCAGAGCCAAAGGTAGAAACAGGGACACGTGGCATGTCGTACAAGTTCGCTCTACTGAACTAGTCTATAATCAGGTCACTGTGGGAGATTTGGCATAACTCTTCCTTGGAGAATCCAATTTGGATCAGATTAGTAGCATTGGAAAGAGGACATAGAGGGATACTGCAGATCACAATTTCAAAGCTAGATGATCAGAAATTACAGAGATACATCAGAGGCAATATCAAGCTCTTACAAAGTGAAAAAAGGTGTGTAGATTTTTTTAATTTTTGCTTAAGCTTGGTTTGAAAAATTATTTTGAAGGAATTCAAGGGGCATAGTAGAGCATTGTTATCGGTAATTGATGCCCTGAGGAAATAAAATGCAAACACCTAGGAAGAAATGCTACATGATATATCAAAATTACAAGACCAAGTGCAACAAATGTCACTCTCACAAAAGCTAAGAGAAGCTAAGATAAATGGCGTGGAATCCAAGATAAAGGGCGTGGAAGCTAAGATGGACGATTTGAAGATAGATTTGAAGACAGGCATGGCAGACTTGAAGACAGATTTGACAAATTTTCTACAAGAAATACTTACTAATGGTGAAAGGGTAGTAAAGGAAACTCATGATGTGAACAAAATAAATGTTAATCATGATTTCATAGACTCTAACATTGGATCAAAGACCCACCATATTCCAAAAATTGATATGAGGAAGTTTGATGGCAACGATCCCGCAACATGGATATTACAGATGGAGCAATTTTTCGATCTCAATAATGTGCAAAACACACAAAAGGTATGTATTGCAACTTTATATTTGGAACCAAATCAGTTTGTATGGTATCAATGGCTTTGCTCTCGTAAACAAATTATCACTTGGGCAATTTTTACGGAAGAATTGATAGCACATTATGAGGATAGAAAAAGAAACACTTTTTTTAGCCAATTGATAAGTCTCAAACAAAAGGGTTCAATAATGGAGCACATTGAGGAGTTCCAAAAATTGAACATAAGGGTAAAAGATATTCCAGAGGAGCATAGGATTGATGTGTTCATAGGGTCTTTAAAGGATAATATCCAACATGATGTTCGCCTTTGGGAACCTGATTCATTAGAGAAGGAATTCAGGTGAGCAAGAAAAATGGAAAGCAAAATTATGGCAACCAAGAAGCATACCAGTCACAACTGTAAAGATGGAAGTGTTGTTACCCCTAGCCTTCCACAACCTATAAGGTTGACACCACAACAATTGGAAGAAAAAAGAGCAAAAGGGCTTTGTTACAGTTGTGATAGAAAATACACTAAAGGTCATAAGTGTGCTGAGAAGAAATTATTCTACATATATTGTGAAGAGGAAGAAGAAAAGGAGCAAGAAAGGTCAAAAGAAGAGGATATATTCCAAGAACAAAGCCTAGATAAAGAATAAATGAATTTGACCATATCTTGTAATGCATTGGCTAGAATTACCACTCCTCAAACCATCAAGATAGAAGGACAAATCAAGAAGAAAAAGGTAATAGTGTTGATTGATTCAGGAAGCACCCAAAATTTTATTCATTGTAAGGTAGCAAAAGAATTGAATTGCTTCCTATATCCAGCACCAGAGTGTCAAGTGATGATTGCAAATGGAGGAACAATAAATTTCTCTAGAAAGTGCCATAATATCAAGCTATCCATGGGAAAATATGTATTGACTAGCCCAATGCTTTCCATTCCAATGGGAGGTGTTGATGTTGTACTAGGAGTCCAATGGCTACAATCCTTGGTACAATAGCTTTTAATTTTCAAGAACTTTTCATCAAATTTTCTACGGAAGGAAAGGAAGTTGAATTAAGGGGTATTTCAGGGAAACCAGGAAAGATAATCAGATCTAATGGTA
>APFE031626712.1:56937-75174 GCA_000404065.3 Pinus taeda | reverse complement strand
GAATCATCAAAGAATCATTCATTTGTGTAATGTAAAGGAGGTTGCCCCCTCGAAGAGGTTGAATTCTAAGGCATTGAGCTATATTTTCTATCTTTTTGTGAGCTGGTTTCATAACACTAAAGCCTACAAAATGAATTCTCATCTGGTGACTCCAAAATAGGAATCCCCTTACATTTCCCTAGTAGTTAATCTGACAAAGCAATGGCTCCAAGAAAGAGAAGATATAATTATAAGACTTCTACCTCCTCAAAGTCTTCTATAACTTCCCCTTCCACCATAGTCATGAACCTCTTTCGTAGTTCCTCCACCTCAAATACAATGGCTAGGCCATGGCTTAGTGCTACATTCAAACCCTTGGATGTGAGTGGGTTTCCTGATACCCAACATAAGTTTTGCGATAAATATGAGGAATGGTTTCCCAAATTCGATGTGAGTGATGCAATCATGGCTAAAAAACACATGCATGAATTCGATTGGAGTGTAGGTGGAAGTCTAACAGAAGAATAGGATACCATTGGTCCACCACGATGTTGTTTGTCTTGTCCTTAGAAGGAAGTGATAGGGACTAGCATGTAGATTTTCTTAAAGGAATCATTAATAATTGAGACCAATTCCATGAAGCATTCAAAAATATATGGGCCACTATTAAGGAAGTAATGCAACTATTGGCTAAGTTCTATGTTGCTAAGAAAAATGAAAATGAGAGTGTTAAGGAGTTCACACAATGGGTTGATAAGTTACTTTAAAAAGTTCCTTTTCTGTACAAACCTACGGATCAAATGATATTTAGCCAATATATAGAGGATTTCCTTGGACATATATCCTATGCATTATAAGACAAGAATCCTAAAATCCTAGTTGAGGCTCAAACCTTTGTTGTGACTATTGAACGTAATTTAAACACTTCTAAAATAAATATGATTTCATATCTTAGGACTAACGTTGAATTCAAGTCAAGGCTAGGTACTCTAGTTAACCCCACCTTGCAAGATTTTGCCTAAAAGTTTGATAAAGTCACAAGTGAGATCATGCAATTGCAAATGGTTGTAATACCCTTGGTTAGACCCCCAAATTGTAAAAGTAATTATGCATATGACAACTAGGTTGGTGATTCGAGCTCTACTAAGGTTTGCATACCTCTATGTGTATAGATATGTTGTAAGGTTGGAGGGATTGTGTATACGGGTCAGAGAAATTATATTACTAGGCTAGTGAGCCAAGTCCCATTGAGCCTTGTGTTCCTATGTATGTATAATGTATTAGGTCAATGGGCTAGAGTACTTACGAATTTAAGGCAAGAATGTCAGAATGATCAGTGAACGAGTTTGTATGGTAAGAGACTAGTGATCATAGCACACATCTTATTTGTTGTGGATCGAAGGACAAAAAGAGTGTGGGCGGTTGGGACTCAACAACTGAAAAACCATCTTGATATGAAAATATATTATAATATATTATTGAAATAAAAATAATGAATGGCACCTTTATTATAAAAAGGTGGTTCCCCTATTCAATTGGATAGAGATCAGTAGGGACAATTGTTATTGTATGAGGTCTTGGAGAGTACCTCGAGACCCATGAGTGTATAGAAAACTATTGAAGCCACAAGGCTATGAACATCCATACCCGACCAAGATAGACACCATGGAGTTAGTGGCACATCCTGAGGTATTGTAGGTGTAGAGGAGGAGTTGCACTGCTTGGGTGTGGGGTTGATGAGGTATGTGAGTCTATTGATTGGAGGTTGTCAGGTTTGGTACCTTGGCTTTGTTTGTATTTGGTACCATATTTATACGTGGCTCAATGAGCCATTACCAAGTGGAGTCATGGCCCCAACCCGAGTGTGGCCAACTATGGAGCGAGTTGGAGCAACATGGTCTATTACTGGGTGGCACATCTGAGGTATACAGTGAATCGATGAGTTCATAAAATAAGTTCTTGAAACTTATTATGTGCATGTTTTTTACATTATATAACATGTACTTTACTACTATGTCATTTTATGTTGTTTATGGTCCTCTTGCATGCTAATATGTTTCTGGTTAATGTTTGTTGTGTTCCTTTGGTATCAGCGACATTGTGAGTGACACCACCCTGCCTGGGTAACCAAGGGATGTTACAAGTGGTATCATGGCCTAGGTTGCAACACTTGACCTACAAAGGGCAAAGACATAGTGTTGACAAAATGCCAACACTAGAGGACTACTCATGTTATCGATACCACTAACATGAGAGTTTTTTATGTTCTTTTCACATATTAATTTCAGTATTATTATGGGAATTATAGGAGAGAATTTTCATTACCAATCCATTAGTGCCATAAAAAATTATGAATTCTATTTTTTATTTTCTCAAATCTAGGTTTCTGGTATCATTACGAGAGATACTCAATTTTTCATTTGCCCATTCATCCAACTTTATTTAGAATATTTCTAGACATCACGTAGTTTAGGTGGTGCAATAATGATGAAGTTATTGCCATTAAGAAACTAGAAAAACCCAATGATATTGCATATTGGATTAGTGCTTTATTTTAGATTAGAATCACTGCAACTTATCAATACTTAAATTCATCAATTATATCTTCTATTATGTTATGGGAATGTTGATTAACACTGTCAAACCTTTGCTTTATTCCCCACCTCCTACTGAACGCAGACTTCACCCAAGTGGATGTATATTTTCCCTATCCCCATAAATATTTAGGTGATGGCTTTAAGTACCTAGGCTTCTTCCTTAAGCCACTTGGATATAGAATCATTCACTGGTTATGGTTGTTTCAGAAAATTGAATCTAAAATCTCTTTTGGGGAAAATAAACTTCTCTGTAGAGAACGCAAGGTTACCCTAATCAAGGAAATCCTTGAAATCATTCCAAGGTATTGGTGCTCCATAGTGTATGTTCCAAAAAGCATTCTAACTCAAATTTGAAAGACATGTTTCCAATTCCTGTGATCAAGCACAAAGCATTATGGTGGCATCCCTCTGATAAAATGGGAAAAAATATTTATCTCTAGCCAATCCTACAAGATATCAAAGAAGCGCTCTCATCCTTTTATTGGCTTTCCTTTATTCATATGCCTGAATAACTCAAACCACCATAGATGGATTATCCATGAATGCTCTAAATTTGGTTGTCAAGGCTTTGGTGATAAAAGAATTTATTGATGGGGTAGAGCATGATCAAATGATTATACTTGCGTAATATAGCATATCTTTTGGATGGTCTCTATCCCATCTATTGTTAGTATGGTTAAATATAAAGTGGTGTTGTAGCAAACAATACAACTGTCAGCCCCTCTTGTCATTCATTTCTAGTATATATATAAACAATTCAGTAGTCTCTTTTATGGCCATAATAGAGGATGTTAAAGCTGACCTACCACTAAATGTCATATATATATATATATATATTATATATATATATATAGGAATGTAAAGTTGACCTACACGAAATGTCTTACAACAAGGTCTAACAGTGAAAAGAACTCTTTTTAGATAATTAATTTATAATAAAAAATTTGCATATTTCTATCTCATGAATATAAAGTATTTTCATTAAAAAATAATAATAATAATAATAATTATCTAGTATTTATGCCCAACCCCACCTATATATATATACCCAATATTTCCTTGCAGCCGATTGAGGTGAAAACTCAACGCCCTTATTTTTTACTTATTTATTTCAAATAGTAAGGACCCTTTTCATAAATTTTTGGCTAAATTGCCTTTTTAATATTTTTCATTTAGTTAAATGTTCTACAATTTTGTCAGAATCTTATTCTCTTCAGATTTCTATTTTTGATTGATTCATTGAGTTCGAATTTCCACAAGATTTTTATTGGTATTCGTTTCATCTCATTTGGTTACACAGTTTGCAAATGGAGCTCATCTGAAGTTCGATAATTTTTACCATCTTAATTTTAAAAATGTAAAAAATATATATATTATATGATTGTAAATGTTAATTCCTAGTTGATTTTGCTAATTAATTCATTTTTCACTAACGGTCTTACAAAATCGCAGCAGTCAAATTGTAGAGTAATTAAAATTATGTGTTTTTGGGATCTCAGTGATTTATCTCAATTCCCAATTTTAAAATAAATTACAAAACCTGAAATCTCAAAATCGCAAAGTGGTTGTAGTTCATTTTATCAGAATTTTAAATTACCAAATGGTTGTAGTTTGTAATGGATAAGTCTCACTCCACGTGGGCCCCACTTCACCTTACATCCTCAACACATAACATTATATTGGAACCAGATAACATCCAGTCCCAATAAAAAAATAAATAAATAAATATTTCCACTATTAAAAAAAGTCTCGATAAAAAAATTCAGATATATATAAAAACCTCTGATAAATAAAATCCCACTATGTTATATCAGTCTTCGGCATTTTCTTTTATGTTCGATATCATTTGACGGGATGGTTTTGTTTAACGGAGGTTTACTCACCTTCTTTAAAAAGTCTCCACTTCATTTTAAAAGCCCCTCCTCTTTACTCTTGGTTCATTAATGAACCAAAGTCTTCATGGTTCATATGTTGAAGTCACAAAGCCACTTAGTTACATAATTATGGAACAATAGCGACTTGACACATCACTAGAGTTAATTTTTTAATATTAATTATTTTATTTTATTTAAAATTATTTAAATTTAATTATTTTCAATTATAAATAATTATAATTTTATAATCATAATTAGTTTGTAAATTAATTTAAAATTTTAATTAACTTGAATATAATTAATTAATTTCATAATTGTAATAAATTAATAATTGTGCAGATAAATAGAATCAAAATTATTAATTAAATTTTCATATTTTTGTTTAGATAAAAAATTTTCAAGAATTCTAGAATTTTGGACACTTCAACTTTGGAAGCTCATAAGTTGAGTTTTGCTTAAACAAATCAGGCCCAAGACAGCTCATTAGATAGAAAAAATCATAGATAATATTTCTGAAGTGGTTGCACGACCAGATTCGGTCATTAAATGAGTCTAAAATTTAGTAGAAACTTAAGCTCTAAATTTGTAACTAAAATTAATTTTCTGAGTTTAATTTTTGCATTTCTATTTGCTCAAAGACTCTGTCAATTGCAAATTTATTTGATTATGTTCTCTTTGACCAATAAGATCTTTGCAAGGATCAATGGAAAACATAGATTTGTTTATTTAATTAATTAAAATTTGATTGGAGAAGTTTGTTTTCTAGATTTGGTATTTTTATTTTGATTTGCATTTTAATTTAATTTTGATTGGTTTTTGGCAAGAGAACAATTGAAGAGATGAGGAAGAGAAGATTTGAATCAATGGAATTGCTCCAACAAGAGAAAAAAAAAAAATCATTTTGACCAATGAAAATTGTTGGAGCAGGTTTGTTCTTCAACAACTCTCCTATTTGGAATTCATTTTTGTAATTATAAATAGTGGTTTGTAGAATGGAGAAATGGACTTTTCTTTTTTGCAATTTTGTAATTCTGAAAGCACTATTGTATTAGGAGTTTCATGTTGTAGGTAGAGAGGACCAATCTCGGATCTGGGAATTACTCGGATTTGTCTCTTTTCATTATGAATTGTGTAAGAGAGTTTATGCTTTGGAGGAGATTATAGGAGATCGAATTTAAATAACATAGCAGAAGAACAGGTTCAAATAAATTTGTATTAGGAATATTATTATTTTTAATGTGAATTCCATTATTGATGGCATAATTATGTTAATTGGATTTATATTGTGCATTATTGTCGATATGAATACATGTCTTAAAGATTAGCTATCTATTTTATTTGTCTCATGAATCTATTGTCAATTGTATATTTTGTTCTTCTATATTAAAATCAAATTTATGGGTAACTATTTACTCATAAATCTGCCATCTAATTCTGATTTAATTTCCATTGGCATTATGTGAACTACTTCCTAATGTTACTGATTCATCATTCATTGTTATTAAATCCCATAACAGCGAGTTTGGTAATTATAATATTAGTTAATTGAACTATTTCATTAGCTATATATTCATCTTAAGCCAGACATGTTAAAATTTCAATTATCTTAATATCTTGCTCTCGATTGGGTTATAGCTACATCTTCCTAACCGAGATAGGCTTAGGATTTCTTACCTTCATTTGCATTTTGAGATGAGCTTGAATTTAGATTAATAATTAAACTTCTATAAGTCCTTTTATCAAAGAGGAAAACTTTAGTTGTGGCTTGGTTGAGCCCTAAATCAGCTTAAGGATCACTTTCTTGTCTAACCTCAGTAAGAGAATTGATCTGATGTCTATTCTCTATTGGTAAGTAAAAGAAATACTTTAAGCCAACAGAGATAGAGGGAATCTAACTCGACATAGTTTAACCAGTTGGAACCACCATTCCAAACGGAAAAGGAATTGTTTTAAGTTCTCGACTGGATGGTCTCCCTTATAATGTTGAATGGTCATTTTGGGCTATCAACATTTTGTGCGCTAGAAGGAGGGCCTGATGACTTATTGTCTTTTGGAGTTTTTGTATTTTAAAGTTTTATTTTAATCACAATGGTTTCTCTCAAACTTCTCATTTGGAGTTGTATCTTTGGACGTGCATCTGCCAATACTCCACCAGAAATAGTAAAACACTTGTCAAAGGTAAAGTTTAACGGTAAGAAAAATGTTTCTACATTTGATCATGCCTTGCAATTTATTCAAAAAAAATCAAATTGTACTATTATTCATTTTATACAGGATTTTTACACATTCTCAGGAAAAGCTAGAAATTGGTGTCAATCTCTTCAAGTTGCCTCTATTCACAATTGGATCAACTCATCACAAAATTTACTTATAAATTTGATAGTTATGATTATGAACAGGTATGTGATGGATTCGAAGATTTACAAATATTTGAAAATGAATCTTTCTTAGATTTTACTGTTAGATTTCAATTAATTTACTTAAGATTCAAAGTTGAAGATAAACCTTCAGACAATGAATTAATGGATTGGTTTGTTTGTTCCCTCCCTCCCATTTCAAATCTGTATGTAACACTTGCAAGCTTTGATGACTCTCCTTCAACCTCTAATAAAATTATCAAAAATTCTTATATAGAGGTGCATATTAACCATGATGAAGTGACCTCAACCATGTATGATAAATTCTTAAATCTAGTACACACCTCTTATAGTATTAATATAATCATGCTAATGAATCATTATCACAAAGCTTGCAAGAATTTGATAAACAACTACAAGAAGAAAATAGTAACAAACTTGAAAGACCAACTGCGATGAAATCTGAAAATCATTATAATTAAATTCAGAATATAGATCAGCAAGTACAAGCAAAAATTGACGTTTTCAATAATATGCAATCTGTTGTAGAAATTTTTGTATTCTTTCATGTTGATCAAATACAAAATTTAGGGCAGCCAGAAAATATTTTTCAGGAAAGCATAAGTAGCCAAGTAAATGATTTGGAATCTAAAATTTGCAATGAACAAAATTTACAAGAATCTGCAAATAGAGATATCTTCAAATTCGTTGCTTTTGATTCTCATTTTTTACTCTATCCTGATATTTTTGCTGATAGAAATTTATCTCCCCTTTGCATTAATGTTATTCCAGGAAACAGAAAAGTTGATATAAATGAATTTTCTATTAGTTTTTAAAAAGATAGAGACACAATTATTGATCATTCTTCTAACATTTATGAACATGTGCTCCATGTTCCTTTTTGTTTTGATATACCGGATGAGAATAAACATAATACTAGTGAATGTTCAGAAGTCATTTATGATGACTACTTTAACACTGAGGATGTTGATTTATCTCATTCCCTACTAAATCCTTATGTTCCAAATCAAACTATACTTGAAAATGAAGAAAAACTCAATACAAAAATTGTTCCAATTGACTCTCATTTTCAAACATTTAATCATACTCATGATTTTTATCATTCAACAACCCCTCCCAATCTATGATTCTTATAATGATCAAGCTCTTTTTCCTATTCAGACCTAATCTTCTCTCTAATTCACAAGTTGGTGTTAGTGATCATTCTTACTACATCATTCTGGCCAATTCTTGTGAAAATGAAATTACTTCAAACCAGTGATAATTGTGTTGTAACCATAACTGTAATACTACTATAAATAGTGATTTGATTTTGTTATTTTTCCTTCATTAATTTTGGTTATTTTCTAATTTGTTTTCTAATTGTCTTTCTCAGTTTTTAGATACCTTATGTTGGCATATTGAGCGGTTTAGTATTGAACGCTCAATTGATGCATTGCCTAAATGGGAAAATGAAGTTTCAAATCATAATCATGTATGTCAAGAGTTATTATTCTTACAATTCCAATTGATGTTCACCTCTTATCACTTGATCGTTCCTTCTCAAAAGCAGTGCCAACAAATGAGTGCATCTTCACAATATGACAAACGATCTAATTCAATTAATGATCTTCTATTGAATGTAGCTGACTTCCATCCATATTTCATTGATCCATTTGAAAGACATTTGGAAAGTTTTCCTACACATAAGATTGTTAATAATTTAACATATGTACATAAGACTTACAATTTCATGTAGGCCATTGTATCTAAAAGTGCATTTCCACAATCTAGCATATTAACCTCTTTTTTGAACCTCTTCCAATCAATAATGGAAATCCATCCATATTTCTATGATCTAATTGAAGTTCAACTAAAAAGTATAATTCAAGAGAAGGTGATCATAAATAAGTTTCTTCTTGTAAATTTGTTAGCAATTAGTGTACATATTGCATTCAAATTTATTTATGTTGATTTAATTATAATTGTATTTTTGTTACTAATGTTTGATCTATACATACATGTTGGAAATAAAGTGTTCGAATAGTTACATAGGAAGTATGACTATACTTAGTCATGTTTCATTTTCATTCAGTTAGGATTAGGGATAGATTAGTTTAGATTTAGATTCCTTTCTTGTTTTTATTTCATTATTCCAAATTTTTAATAAACATATAATGAGTCCATGATGCTCCTTTGCGTCTTCTTCATTTTTAACAAAAAGTGTTCGAAAAGTATGATTTCTCAAATTAAACTTATGCTACGCTTTCTTATTCTTCTTGGTGAAACTTCATCATATTGTTGAAATCTGCAAAGAAAATCAGAAAGGATGAAGTTCCAAAGAATCTTTACAATCAAGCATTCTTGAAAAATTCAATTTTCAATTCATAAAGAATTACTATATGATCACTTTCATCACTCTTATTCCTCAATATGAAGCAGGTGCAAATCAATAGCTCATTACTTAGTATTTTAATAAGTAGATGATTTTGAACCTCCTCCAAAAACTTCACAACCAAAATGACTGGAGTCTTTGGAAGGCAGCTTGGAAATTAGAGAGTCTGCCCAAAATTAAAGTCTTCACCTGGACTCTTCTCAAAAGTAAAATTCTTACCTCTGTAAATTTAAAAAAAAAAGGAATACAAGGGACCTCAAAATGTGTCATGTGTCAAAAGGAAGAAGAAACAATCCAACGCCTCTTCATTAACTGTATGGTGGCGAGAGAGTGTTGGAAACAAGCAACAACTCCTTTGGAAATAAACATAAATCCAACAATTCAGTTAACAACTCTTCATAAAAACTGGGATAAAAGCTACCCATATACAAAAAAAAGGCAACAATAAATAGGATATGGAATTGTCTCCCTTCAATCCTGTGTTGGCAAATTTGGTTAGCCCGAAACAAATGCATTTTCAAAAAACAAAAGCCAAATCTAGGCAAGATCCTAGCAAAAACTTGGAGCCAAGTTGCAAAGATAATAACTACAAGTGGAATCTCAAAAATAGACCAGAACAATTTACAACAAGAAGAGAAACACTGGTACAGCAAAGCAATGTTAGAAAACAAAGCGCAAGCAGCAGCTATAGCAAAAAATAAAGAATTTCACACAAACAAGAATTGGAAATTAAGGTTGGAGGATAAAGAATTTATAGAATGGATAAAAGAACAGAAGAGACACATTCTCTTTTTTGACGGAGATGCAAAAAATAACCCAAGTAAAGCAAGGGCAAGCAGAGTTATAATAGATCCAAATGGAAAGAAAATAATAACCTATGAATGGAGCCTTGGAGAAATTAAAAACAACAGGGCTGAAGCATATAGCCTTCTCCTATGCACAAGGCTTTTAAACAAAAATGCAATCAAGGACCCTATAATAATAGGGGACTCGGCTATCATAATAGCCGCATTGGATGCCAAAAGGGACTTCAAAAGCATAGCCATTAACAAAATCTATCAAAGGATCAGAACAAGTTTTGAAAGTATGGGAAAAATAACCATAAAGCATGTCCTGAGAAACCAAAATAAAGACGTTGATAGCCATGCCACAAAGCAATTAACAGACTAGTTGGGGTTATCAAAGAGAATAATGATGTTTATCAAGAAAGTATACTATGACCCCCTCACCCAGTATGAGGATCAAGAAAGAAGATATAAATCCGAAGAATATCACAAGAAATATTACAAGGGGGAAAAAATAAAAAAGAAGAATCAAAAGATCAACTCAAGATGGAGATTGCATGAGGAAAATAGAGAATATATGTCAGCAGAGGTTCTCAACTGTAATCAGCCTTGCTCAGAGCACATGATTCTCATAATCCCAAAAAAGCTACACTATATGAGGAAACAAGATTCCAATTGTCCTCCTCTCCTGGGCGAAGACGGCATTAGTCATGTCAACCACAAACATCTGGACCGTAATGGTAATGTAAGTAACAGCCAGGTCTCCACGTTCACCTGTGCAAGCTCCCAAGCGACCCAAGACAGTGTGGCAATCAACAGCAGCAAGTCTCTCCTCAACAGAGACCAATACATTAGGAATAGAAACCACAAAACATTGAATAATTGCTGCAAAGAAAGAGTGAGGAGACAGATTTAGAATCATCGCACAGGAACCGTTGGGTCTCGGAGATCAACGGATGAGGATTGACATCAGTAGTATCGGAAGAAGAACTCGAAGAAGCCATCGCAATCGTCAATGGTGGCAAATCAATGGTCATTGGGCGCTAATTTGCTTGAGTTTTAGTCAAAGAGAAAAGGTGGGTTTTTAAGCAGGAATGGTATTGCGGGAGGTGATTAAGCGGTAAGTGGTTTTAGGAGGGAACCACCCAATTCCACTCATCGTTGGACAAGTAGCAAGAGGGTGGGGTAAGAATACCGCTTTATCGGTCGAGTATTCTCCGCGCGATTTGCCCACATGAAACCCCAGTTAGTCATTGGATCTATCGCAAGTGGATCGACGATGGTGGAGTGACATGCAGGTTGAGGGATCGGCGATCAGTGGTGTCCATCAAATCTGGCGAATGAAATCTACGGTGGAGATTGAGCCTAATAAAGGTAAGCTTTGAAATTCGCGCCAAGGATATGGAAAAGTGGAAAATTATTTCATGTGTGTTTGTGTTTATGTCCACCTTATCCAAAGTTAAGTGCGGGTTTATGGTTAAGTGCAGGTTTGGTTACTACGCGAGGCTTAAGGAGTTCAAGTCAAATTCTGGAAAGTTATCCCATAGCTCAAAACCTTGACATCAACACTTTAGTTTTTGAAGTTTATAAGAAACAGGGTTGTTAAAGTAGATGTGGGGACTGCGCTCCCATTTTGCGCACTACTTTGATCCAGCCCTCCTCTGATTGTACAAGGAACTAGCTTCCTTTCCCTTTTTTTTTGCAATATATAAGAAGTAACCGACTATGTTAAAAAAAAAAAACAAAAAAAAAGGTAGATGATTTTGAACATATGTAAATTTTGAGAAATGCATTGGACAACTTCCAGATTCATGAGGTAAAATTGCAATTAAAATTCTTCCAGGTATGCGTTCATATGTTCATCTTCATCTGTTATTAGTTTTCTCTTTTTATAGTTTACTTCTTATTTGTATTTTTCTTCTTTTGCAGGTCTTTGTTGACTTGATTTGGAGATTAGATTTTCACAAGAAAATCTAATTTGCTTTAGAAATAAAGTGAGTGATTAATCTGCAACATGCCCAAGGAAGTATTTGTTATTTCATCAGAATATGGGTATTCTATAGTCTTGCTTCCATTCATATTTTCATTTCTTTACAAATTTAGCAATAGGAGTCAATAATCATATTATGTCTCTCAATGATGCAGCGAAAATGAAATGCTTAGACTCTTTCTTGCTCATATTTGCTACAAGCAAAGAAAATTGCAAAAATCTTGCAACAAATGATCTTATCCATGATTTTATCTCTACATGTTCTGAATCTTACATTTTCCAGTTGAGTAAAAACCTTTCCATTGCGCTCATTCATTTTACATTCTCTTTAGTTGCATTTCTTCTTCTGAATTGATTCAGGGCCTCTATCTGGTAAATATTGGAATCTCGATCTTTTATTTTTTTACTTTCCGATACCTTTCCTCAATATTTCAGACCTTTTGGCTTATAAGACTCTTGGGTTTATGTATATCGAAACCATTTGAAAACACTTTCTGAGGCATTTCTATGATATCTACGAGGCCTAGTTTATTTCCCTGCTCAAATTCCTTGAACTCAGAATCTGGTAAAAGTCATATTGAGTTATCACTGTATCCGAGTTCTGATATTATATTTTTATCCAATATTAATTTTGGGTTTCCTTCTATCGGAACTCTTATTTAAAAATCTTTACAAGAAATATTTATATTGGGGCTTCCGATATCAGAAGTGAAAATCAATTAAACTTCTGAAAAAGAATTTCCGCCAAAAACATTTAAATAACAAAAGCTTTATTTATTGGAATTTTATCTATCGGAGAATTGTTCTCATTTCGGAATTCTTGTTTATCATAGCTCTTACCTTTCGCTTTGATTCTCTTGGAACCTCAGAACTTCAGAATATCAAGTTAAGTATTCTCATAAGCCTCTGGTTAATTCATTCTTATCTTTCAATATGCTCACATGAAGTCCTATTTGATCATCTTTGTATATATGTGTTGATTTTCATGTTATCAAGGTGGTCAAGAGATTAGATGTATTTTAATTATAATTTCATCAAATTCAAGTATTCATTCCTCAGGAAGACTTTGTGGCTTTGGAGATATACATTCTTCATAATATGTGCACATGGGTCTCTTTTTACTCTTCTCCACAAACTTCCTTGCTAATGAAAATTTCATCGTTGGTGGTTTGTTTATGTTTCTGCCTTTGTCCCACTATTAGATGTAATTTTCATTATCTCAATCATGTTTTAGTGTGGATCTTCATTTTTTTTTCGATGCACTCTTGAGCAGCTACTATGGTAATGCAATAATTGGTAAGGAATCCGGAACATGTAAAGGTAATGCATCATGGTTAAATCATGTTTTATTTCTCTTATATTTGAGTTTTGATATATCACTCTATATTTAGCATGAAAAGTTTCAAGACCTCTCCATCTACACATATGCATTACATTGTTTTGGACTTGGTCTTGATTCTTGACAATTTATGAGAATCATGAAGTAAATATGAAACTTGAAATATTAAGAGAAAGATCATCGCTGCAATTCATAAAAAGGCATCTCTTCATTCTCATTTTTTGTGGATTTGATTTACTTATGATTCCTTGAACATGAGACATCATTTTCTAGTTTTATTGATCACCTTAATTTAGGTTTAATTGGTAATAATTTTGGGCCAATGAACGGTTCATACAAGGCCACTTCTTCATAATTTAAATTTTAATTAAAAAAAGAGGTTACCTTGCGTTGAAGAAAATGATATTTCTTAGGTAAAATTAAATGAAATTTTCCAATGTTAAGTTCATATCCTCATTTTCATTCATTTCCATTTCTTTACATTTAGCTCCAGTTTTGTTTTTAAATTCTGCTAATATATATATATATCTATGTTTTGCATGACCTCAATAATTGTTTTTCACACCCCTGTTGGCTCAAATTTGACACTCATTCTCCTTTTTTTTCGTTTTCATTCGAGTTTTTGGGAGAAGCAGTAATGATGTTCATAAAGTCAACTAGACTAAGGAGTCCTTGAACATTTGGCTTGTTTCTCAAACACTGTTTTGATTAGAAAATGGTTAAGATGTTCTTATGCGGGGTTTATTTTGAAATAAGAAAATTTGCAGCATACAAAGACTTCTCATTTGGCTTAATTTCATCTCATGACTATCATCTCCCTTATAGTTTCAAAACCTAATTGTTTCTAACTCTACACAACAAAATTCATTAAAAATCTCAACATTAGATGAACAAACATATCACTTTCTTCTTTTATTCGTTTGTTGAGACATTTCATAGTTGATCTTGTTGGCATTTGTTTTTTAAATTTGGGATTTTCTTTCAACTTTTGCTTTCTTCATTTTCACATTTTTTGAGTTTATTGATTTCTTTTTCACGTCAATTTGGAGTTATTTTCCTTTTACTTTCAGTTATGACTTGATTTTGGTGACTCCGCCGTGATTTATGTGGAAGGCATTTTTCTCACCTAACAATGGTTGGCACATACGGAAAATATTTACTCTATATATTCAATGAATTTTATTTACTATTAAAGGTATATCTTTATGGAACCATAGAGTCATATTGATTTAAATCTTTTTCATGGAGGAATGCACATCCTTTCTAAGTGATATAGCTCACTTTTTCAAAGAAAAAACTGACCTGAGTTTAACTCAATGGATCCTTCCCTTCCCTCCACTTTATAAAATCTTTTGATTGATAGTCACAAGAAAATAATTTGGAGTCAACATTATGGAAGTATTACATCCATTAACATAAGTCTCTAGTATCATCCCAACTCTTACACTCATGCACATCATAAACTAAAAGCTCACAAATGCACTTATCAAAAGGGTGATTAAAAGAGGAAGCATGGGAAATACAAGTAAACCCGTCGGAGTTATGGACGTTCATTGGCCGCTGGGCCATGCTTGTATGGCATAAAAGACAACTTCGTTAGGGTACTGTTTAGGCTCGCTGGCAGCAAAGCGATGTCGGAAACCATTCATAATAATGGATATATGTTTTATCAAAAAACTCTTATTTGTATCTTCTTCTATTTTTCATACGAGGTGATCTTAAAATAAATTTTTCCCAAATTTTGGATTCATGATTTTAACTCAGTCTGCTTTGAGTACTTGTCTTTTCGAACTCATATTGCTTAATCCATTTATGCGGGACCAATGGAAACGTTTTACTGTTTGACAAATTGATGACATTCATCATTTTTAATCTATGGGTAAATTGAACTTCATAATCTTTTAACCAAAGGTAACTTGTTCTTCCTCGTGTGTCGCCAATTGTTGAGGTGAAAACTCAACACCCCCATTTTTACTTATTTATTTCAAATAATGGGGACCATTTCCATAAATTTATGGCTAAATCGCCTTTTAATGTTTTTTATTTAGTTAAGTGTCCTACAATTTTGCTAGAATTTTATTCTCTTTAGATTTTTATTTTGATTGCTTCATGGAGTTTGGTTTTCCACAAAATTTCTTTTGGTACTCGTTTCATTTCATTTGGTTACACGATTTGCAAATGGTGTTCATCCGAAGTTCAATAATTTTTACCGCCTAGGTTAAAAAAAGTACAAAATGCATATTATTTTATTTTTTGTAAATAAACTAGTAATTAATTATAAATATTAATTCCTAGTTAATTTTTTCTAATTAATTCATTTTTCACTTACAGTCCTACAAAATCACCATACCCAAATTGTAAAACAATTAAAATTATGTGTTTTCGAGATCTTGATGATTTATCCAAATTCTCAGTTTTAAAATAAATTAAAAGACGTGAAATCTCAAAATTGCAAAGTGGTTGTACTCATTCTCCCTTATTCATTCACACCTCAGCACATAACTTTATATCATTCTCCCTTATTCATTCACCCCTGAGCACATAACATTATATCGAAACCACATAACATCAAATCCTAATATAAAAATTCCAATAAAAAAAATAAATAAATAAATAAATAATTTGATATATATAAAAACCTCTCATAAATAAAACCCCGCTATGTTATATCGGACCTGGGCATTTTCTTTTATGTCGAAACTTGCACATTTTAAAATACCTGATGCCCAATATCATTCGACGAGTTAGTTTTGTTTAACAAGGGTTTTTTCTCCTTCTTTAAAAGGCCTCCACTTCATTTTAAAAGCCCCTCCTCTTTACTCTTGGTTCATTAATGAACCAAAGTCTCCATGGCTCCTACGTTGAAGCCACAAATCCACTTAGATGGATAATTATGGACCAATAGCCACTTCACATCATCACAGTGATTTTTTTAGTATTAATTAATTTATTTATTAAAATTAATTATTTTCAATTATAATTTTATAGTTAAAATTTGTTCGTTAAATTAATTTTAAAAAATTTAATTAATTTGTATATAATTAATTAATTTTATAGTTGTAATAAATTAATAATTATGCACATAAATAGGATCATAATTTTTAATTAAAAGTTCTTATTTTTGACCCAGTAGAAATTTTTCTAGAATTCTAAAATTTTTCACACTTCAACTTTTGAAGTTCATAAGTTGAATTTTACTTGGACAAATCAAGCCCAAAACGACTTGTAGATAGAAAAAATCATAGAGAATATTTCTGAAGTGGTTGCATGACCAGATTCAGTGATTAAATAAGTTTAAAATTTAGCAAAAAATTAAGTTCTGAATTTGTAACTAAAATTGATTTTTTGAATTTAATTTTTGCATTTCCATTTACTTAAAGACTCTATTGATTGCAAATTCATTTGATTATGTTCTCTTTAACCAATAAGATCTTTACAAAGATCAATGGAAAGTACATATTTCTTTTTATTTATTTATTTACTTAAATTGATTAGTGATGTTTGTTTTCCAGATTTTGTATTTTTTTATTTTGATTTGCATTTTAATTTAATTTTGATTGGTTTTTGGCAGAAGACAATTGTGGACGTGAGGATGAGAAGATTTGAACCAATGGAATTGTTCGAACAAGAGAAGAAAAAGAATTTTGGCCAATGAAAATTGTTGGAGCGGATTTGTTCTTCAAAAGCTCTCCTATCTGGAATTCATTTTTGTAATTATAAATAGTGATTTGTAGAATGGAGAAATGGACTTCTCTCTTCTACAATTTTGTAATTCTGAAAACACTATTGTATTAGTGGTTTCATGTTGTAGGTAGAGAGAATCAATCTCAGATCTAGGAATTATTGGAATTGTCTCTTTTCATTCTGAACTGTGTATGAGAACAAATTTTGCACTCTTATAGCTCTTGTTTTTAGCAGCAGATTTTATGTTTTGGAGGGGATTATAGGAGATCACATTTAAATAACACAGCAGAAGAGCAGGTTCAAATAAATTTGTATTAGAAATACTAGTATTTTTAATGTGAATTTCATTCTTGATGGCAAAATTATGTTAATTGGATTTATATTGTGCATTATTATCGATATGAATACATGTCTTACAAATTAGCTATCTAATATGTTTGTCTCGTGAATCTATTGTCAATTATATCTTTTGTTCTAATATATTAAAATCTGATTTTTGAGTAACTATATACTCAGAAATTTGCCATTTAACTCTGATTTAATTTACATTGGCATTATGTGAACTACTTCCTAATGTTATTAATTCATCATTCATTGTTAATAGATCTTTGAACATGTTTGGTAATTATAATATTAGTTAATTGAACTATTTCATTATCTATATATTCACCTTAAGCCAAACATGTTAAAATTCCAATTATGTTAATATCTTGCTCTCTGTTGAGTTAGATCTACATCTTCCTAACCGAGATAGGCTTAGGATTTCTTTCATTTTGTTTGCATTCTAGGATCAGTTTGCATTTAGATTAATAATGAAACTTCTAAAAGTCCTATTATCAAAGAAGCAAACTTTAGTTGTGGCTTGGTTGAGCCCCAGATCAGCTTAAAGATCACTTTCTTGTCTAAGCTTAGCAAGAGAGTTGATCTGATGTCTTTTCTCTATTGGTAAGTGAAATACATACTTTAAGCCAACATAGATAGAGAGAAGGTCACTAGACTTAGTTTAACCATTTGGAACCATCATTCCAAACGGAAAAGGAGTTGCTTTAAGTTATCAACCGAGTAGTCTCCCTTATAATGTTGAATGGTCATTTTGGGCTATCAACACAGCCTCGACTATATATATTACCCAATATTTCCCCTACACTAACCCTTATATTAAGTAAAATATACATATATTTTTCCATCCCCACCCTCATTAAGTAATATATATGTATTAACTAATAATGGGAAGGGG
>APFE031626712.1:0-56917 GCA_000404065.3 Pinus taeda | reverse complement strand
ATATTTCTTGCAACATATTTTACTCAATATTCCCCCTTGTCCTCACCCCCATAATTATCTCATATGTATTGAATATATTATTTGTATAAATTTTGTATATAAACCCAATATTTTCTACCACATATTTTACTCAATATTCATCTGTGCCCTCACCCCCATAATTATCGCATATGTATTGAATATCTTATTTGTATAAATTTTGTATATAATTTGTTTTATTTTAAATATTTAATTGTGTTGAGATGCTCTCTACAACACAGTATGGGGGAGATGTTGTAATTGAATGTTATATATAAAATCAAATTAAAGAAAAAAATTAATGTCAACTCCATTATGAGGGAGATGTTGTAATGGAGCTATCAAGCGAGGAGGTAACTCCACGAATTGAATTGTTTATTGCATTAGCCATATCATAAATGTATACATGAGTGGAGAGACTCTTGGGATTCTAATTACAATAATTACAATAATCCTTTCAGATTAGGTGTCAACATTCTCCCCCCCCCTGATCTGAAGCGATGTTGGTGAATCCAAACATCGTTTTAAATCTGTCAAACTTTTCTCTTCCAAGCGCTTTGGTGAAGATGTTTGTAATCTGTTCATTTGTGGAACAATGGCACAAGTGGATAGCCTCGGCCTCAACACGAAGTCAATTTGGTGAAGATGTTTGTAATCTGCTCATTTGTGGAACAATGGCACAACTGGATAGCCTCGGCCTCAACACGAAGTCAAATCAAATGGTATTTTGTATCGATGTGCTTCGTTCGATCATGGAACTTTGGTTTATTGGCCAATTTTATTACAAAAATGTTATCAGTCAAAAGAGAAGTTGAATGCACTTATTTCTCCTACAAATCTTCCAAAAATTTCCCGAGCCACGTAATTTCCAACGTTTCTTCAGAAGCTTCCACATATTCTGCTTCAGTTATGGAATCTACTAGAACTGACTATTTGCGTTATCTCCAAGAGACTACTCCTGATCCAAGACTCATAACATAACCTGAAGTAGATACCCTAGTTTTTTTTATCTCCATCGAAATTTCAATCAAAGTGTCCAATCACACTGAAGTCACCCACCTGTTTATACTTAATTCCAAAGTTTTGAGTTCCCTTCAAGTGCTTTAGAACTCTTTTTGCAGCAAACCAATGACCCTCACAAGGCTTTTGCATAAACCTAGAGAGGATTCCAATAGCAAATGAAATGTCTAGTCTGGTAGTAGTCAAGTAGTTGAGACTTCCTGTGAGTTGTCTATACTTCGTTGCATCCTCAAATTCTTTTCCTTTAGTGGATTTGAGCTTTAAGTTATGTTTCATTGAAGTAGTCAAAAGATTGCACTCAGCCATGCCAAACTTGTTCAACATATCTCCAATGTACTTCTTTTGAGAGGAATATAAACTTCGGATGTTGAGTTACTTCAATACCAAGATAGTAGTGAACTTAGCCTAAATTTGCAATTTCAAACCTTTCCTCAATTCCTTCTTTATGAATGCAATGTAGCTCCCATTGTTCCCTGTCATCAGAAGATCATCAACATACACCATAAGATATACAATTGTTTTCCAACTTTCTTGACAAACAAAGTTGCATCATCAAGATCATAACGTTTGAAGTTGAGTTTCAGAAGATGCTCAGTTAACTTCTCGTACCAGGCTCACGGTGATTGTTGGAGGCCATACAAGGATTTTACAAGCTTTCATACTTTATGTTCCTGACCCTTCACAATAAATCCTTCTGGTTGGGACACATTCTCTTTCAAATCTCCATTCAAGGACGCAGTTTTTACATCAATTTAATGGACATTCCAATTGTTTTGTGCTACCAAGACAAAGAGTGTCTGAATGGTAGCCCATTCTGTTGTTTGGGCAAATGTCTCCTCATAATCGACCCCTTCCTTCTGTGCAAAACATTTTGCAACAAGCATGGCTTTGTGCTTGTCAAGTGAGCCATTTGCTTTATACTTGTTCTTGAAGACCCACTTCCAGCGAATTGGTTTAGCTCCCAATGGAGTATCAACCAGCTTCTAGGTGCCATTCTTTATCAAGGGATCATATTTTTTATTCATCGCTTATTTCCATTCATCATGAGAAGAGGCTTCTTTGAAGGAAGTTGGTTCAAAATCTGTAGACAAATTCAGTTCACAATCATAAGAAACATTTGTATCAACAGGTGAATCATAATCATCTACATCACCTCCATTTTGTCTGGTTGAGCTTCTTGTTCATGTCTTTCCAGCATCATCGGAACGAACACTTTCAAGTGTCTTTGTCAGCGATTTTGGAGGACCTTTCTAAGATGGCACAGACTGCTCAGTTCACTGGGTTGGGGCTGAATCAAGATTTAGTTTCTCAATTCTGTCAATCGCATCACTCAAAAAGTCATCAATGGTTGTAGCTTCACGAGGGGGAGAGAGTGCTTCAAAAGAAGATTCCACGGATTGATCCAATATAGGAATCCCCCCTTCAAAATGCGGAATCTCATTATCAAACTCTTAAAAATACTTTACATGTCTGAATCTATCAAAGTGATCAAGTTGTCGCTCAACAACATTGTCACTCTTCAAAAATTCAAGAAAGATCACATATCTAGATATTATAAACTTCTTGTTCACTTCAACATAGAGACGGTATGCTTTGGAGGTATTTGAGTACCCCAACAAGATACATGTGTGACTCCTTGCACCGAGTTTGTTTCATTGTTCCTTGGGTATCAAAGGCATAACAAGTGGAACCAAAAACCCTGAGATGCCTCACCGAAGGAATCTGGCCATACCACATTTCATACGAAGTCTTGTTTTTAATAGCATTACATGGACACCTATTCTTTATATAAACAGCACATAAAATTGCATCATCCCAAAACATCAATTTAACATTCTTGAAAAACATCATGGAACGTACCATATTTAAGATTGTTTTGTTCATTATTTTAGCTACTTTGTTATGTTAAGGGTTACAAGGCACAATTATTTGATGTTTGATCCCATGTTGGCAAAAATAGTTTTCAATTTCATTTGAAGTGTATTCACAGCGAAGTTCTTCTCAAGGGAGTCAGAGGTGATCTCCTTAAGGTTGTCACTTGCTTGCAATGACTCAAGATAATGTGAATAGGTGGGATATAATACCTTAACATAAACTATGAGAGGAATATCTATTTCAACACCAATGGTTTTTATGTCATGCATAATGGATCTTACTTTTGATGCTAAGGCAAAGGGTTCATCATTTTTCAACTCAAAATTGAACAACTTGACCATCAATTAAACAAATTCAAGTTCAAAGTGTGAGTCGTACAATTCCTTCAACTTCTTTAAGGCTTCAAATTCATTTGAAAATGAAGAAATATGACGAGTCACCTTTTCATTCACTGGTGTTGCAATCAAGGCATAGGCCTTGTTTTTATTTTCCCAAATGGCAAGCTCCTTGTCTAAAGTGGGCTTTTCCGGTGCATTGTCTCCTTCTCCTTCACAAATCCCTTTCCATAGTTCATTGAAAATGAGGGTGTTTTATCTTCTAAGACCACTCATGAAAGTTATTTTTTCCAGTGATAGCTACTCCCACTATGGAAATGAGTGAATGCATCATAAAATCTAATCTAGTCTCAAAATTACAATAATTGCAACAAAAAATTGATGTATTTGCAATAAAGTTCATTGCTTACTTATTTCTTCAAAAAATCATCAATATACCTCCATACATATGCTTTACTCTTCATTATATTAAGTCTTTAATACCACTCACATTCTAATATACATTGGCATTTAAATCCTCACATAATTCATATGAATTAATGACATATATGAATTATATTCTCCCCATATATGTATATTAGGTCTTTAATACCACTCACATTCTAATATACATTCAAAAACTATGGCATTTAAATCCTCACATAATTCATATGAATTAATGACATATATGAATTATATTCTCCACATATATAACATATGTGAAAATATATATAATTTCCGCACAAGAAATATACCTCATTATATATTATGCCATGACCTTTCAATGCACTTTTATGGAAATTTCATAAAAAAGAGCTCAACGAGTTATGCATAACTTTTCATAAGTATGAATTTTCTATGTTGGAGCTCTTTTAATCATTGTTCACCAGAAAAATTCGGTCTTCATCAACGCATAAAGGGAATACACAGTTTATGTATCATGGTTATAGCCCACCGATATTCATCCATGGTTGTATCCATCGTAATATATATATATATATATCTCTATCAGCGCTTCTGCAAATTTCAATGCATTTTTGTAATATTTTAACCAACATGCAATACATGTTAGAAAATGTAACTAGGTTTGGTCTTCATTAAATGTATTTGAGTCATTTTTTAATGTACTTATCAAAAGAATAAAGAAAAGAATTTTTATTATTATTATTATTATGACTTATTAAAGCATGGGTTTCATGCATCGGTCATCATGTTTTAGGTCAAAGTCTTCACTGAGAACTTCTAAGATTTATTCCAAGTCAATAAAGTCATTTTACTTTTAAAGAGACCTTTCTTGGGCTTTTGAATTACATAAAAAAATTTAGTTATATAATTTATGTATCCTCCACATCAAGTCGGCCTAAAAGAGATCAAGTCAACCTAATGACATAAATTCGACTTCCCTTGAACCCTATAAATAGAAGCAAGTCGAATTCATTTGTAGAATCTCATCAAAAGCAAGTTCGATATCTCTAAGGAAACTGAAAAAGTGTGAAGTGGGTTTAAGGAAGCCAAAGGAAATGTAAGTTGGTTGGAGTCTAAGGAGAAGAAGAAAACCAAAATTTTGGTGCCTCTCTCTTTTTGTTTCATGCCCTAGTTTGGGAGATCGAATTCTTCCAAGTTTTCCTGATGCCGAAAGCTGCCTAATATCGAAAGTTGCTACATAGTTGAAGTCGCTGGAAGAGAGGTCAAAGATCTGGGAGGTTGACTTGGTGTGGAAGAAATGTTTGGTCTTTGTCTAGGGTGAAGAGTCTCAAAGAATACTACTGAAAAGAAGAGATTTTTTACTAGGTTTTCCCTTCGAGGGGGGTTTTGCCCTGGCATAGTGCATATATCTGGTGTCCATTGTTTTATGTGCTTTTTCTTTGGTAATTGCTTGATAAACTAAAAGAAAGAAGATATAAAAAACCCTAATAAGAAGTCAAGAACATTACAAGTAATTATCAAGTATAAGAAAATCTTTCTACCTTTCTAATTTTCCAACATGGTATTGGAGCTTTGATCAAGAAAGAAAAAAAAAGGAAGTCTCAAGCACTTGATCAAGGAATCATTCAAAACGATTATCTCAATAAAGGAGCCTACTATATTCAAGAAAGATGTTTAACACAATCAAAGGAGAAAACAAACTTGAAGGAGCCTCAAACTACAAGTCTTAGAAGAAGAAGATTGACCTCATCCTTGAAAAAAACAAGGTACTAGACTTGGTCAAAGAAAAAGTAAAGAAACCTACAGATGACTCTAGTAATGATGATAAAGTAAAATTCAGAGAATTAGAATGGGTGGCCATGACTCTAATGGTAGAAGAAATAAAAGACAATCTTGTCCCATTTATAGCTGACATCAATCATGCTCAGTGAAACGTATAAAGCCTTGTCAAAGTTATTCACCATTAAGAACAATGGTCAAGTGGCAAGCTTGAAAATTAACTAAGGGCCACAAAGTTGACTAAAGAAGATTTAGTGGCCTCCTCCTTTGTGAAGATAAAGGAATCAAAGATAATCTTTTGGCCATTGATGAAATTGTTCCACACAAAGAACTCATGATCACCACTCTATTAGGATTTCCACCTACTTGGGGTGCATTTGTTGTAGGACTTAACAGCTGGAAGGAAACTCCCCACTTTTGAAGAACTATGGATTGCCTCCAATCAAGAAGAATTGAGGATATCTCTAATCGTCAATCCTGAATAAGTATCTAATCCCTACACTGCTCAATACAAAGGAAAGAAACCGAAAGGACCAAGGAAGAAAGTAGACATGTCCAAAGTAGAATGCTATCAATGTCATAAGAAGGGTTACAATAGGAGTGATTGTCCCGACAATTCAAAGAATAAGAAGTGATAGATATCATGCTAACATTGTTGAAGAAAAAAATCCAAAGAAAGTCAAACCTGAAGAATCTGATATAAGGGACCTACACTATTAAGTCCTTTGCTTCTAGTCCTAGATATTCTATTTAGTATTTTTGATGTTTTAGAATTTATAGATTTTTAACATGTTTTTGGAAAAAGACATTGTTTGTTTTTGTAAGTTTATAGGTATCCCTCAAGCTTTGGAGGGAGCCCCCAACAACTCCCAAAGATAAGTATCTCATTTCCTTTCAACTTTGACTTTCACGTACTCATTTAGTTTTAATTATATCAACACTAATCACCATTCTCCCTCTATTGTCTTGATTAGGAAAACATTTGCTATATTCTCAAGGAGTATGAAAGAGGACCTTTCAAGACAAGGTTTGTCAAAGAACAGATGTATGCTTTAAAACATTGATTCTTTATAATAATCGTTTATTCATTGGACAATCTATTACTAACATTGTTGCGTCTAGCTATAGTGAATCATATTGATTCTTATTTTGGGTGATTCGTCACTTGATAAATCTACCCCACTCCTATTCTTAATTGACTTTATAGAACCCTAAGCAGGCCCTAAGGGTATGCTAATGTGAATATTTGAAACTCTAAACTACTTAGGGATATTAAAAAATGTTATTTGAAGTTTTACTGATGATGTCATGTTTGAGATTTTGGTATGGTCAGGAAAACCTAACTTATTAGGGTTGAATGATAAAGTCTCGAATTTTTGAAATACTAGTAATGTTGGGTTTGCTATGTTTCTACATTAAAACTCTAACTCATTAGGGTTTGGTGGAATGTGTAAGCAAGACCCTTATAATGTTTTAGAAATGATTTCCTCGTTGTGTCTGTGTTTGTCTGATCAAACCCTAGTCTAATCAAGTTTGTTGTATGTCTAACTCTCATTGATCTTTGTGAAGTTGGGTTTGACTAACACATGATATGAAATGCCTATGCATGATAATGAAATCCTAAATGTATGAGTTAACCTATTTGTCAGTGGTCATGAATCCTAGGGTTTGGAACTAAGCCCTAGCCAAAGTTGTCTTTCTAGGATGATAGTATTTGTGAAATTATAGGGTTTGGAGTTGAACCTTAGAAGTAAAAAACTCTAATGTATGATGGCAATATGATGATTTGAGATTTGTGTAAGATTGTTAAAATCTGACTGTTAGTTGGGATTGATGTTTGATTGAAAATATAGGGTTTGCAACTAACCCCAATAGAAGTTGGTCATGTTAATGACTAAGCTGTGATTGGTTTTGATTGATTAATACTTTTGTATGAAATCTAGGATTTGTATGAATCCCTAGTGGAAAGTCTAACATATAAATTTTGAAAGTTGTTAAATGTCTTGTAGATCTATATTTGTTTGAATTATTTCTAGGATTTGCTACATGTTCTAGTAGGGTATTGAAACCCTAAATGGAATGAAAGTTCTTATGAAGTAGTCTAAGGTTTATGAAAAAATCCCTAGCAAAATGTTGAAGAGTATGTGTCTCTTGTTTAAGTTTGGGTATCTGATATATGTAAGGTTGAAATGCTTCTGTAATTTTGATATGTCTAACTTCATGCTTCTATAGATTTGGTTGTACTTGTTATTTAAGTTGTGCAAGTACACAATCTTCAATATGGTGAAAATGTGTGTTGATGTGATAAGCATGATGGTGATGATGATAACTTTAATGAAATGGTTAAAAGCCATGAAAGATTCTCAGATGACGAAAAGAAGTTGGTCTCCCTTAGATTAAGAGGTAGTCTGGATAAAGAGATGCTCCCTAGTTGAGAAGGAAGGCATAGCTTGGTTTTAATTGAAGAATGAATTTCGAAGGATATGTTGTTGCATGGGAAGTACGAAAGGAAAGTGCATGATTAAGGAATCTTCTATCATAAATTCAATTAACAGTCCTACTATAAAAAGTTGAGAACCAACATCAAGTTGTCTAGAAGACCCTGGAGGTTTGTATTTGATTATGTACATATGAAAGTATATTATTGATTGGGCTTGTGTTTGTACAGGTGAATCTCTCGAAGGTGTTGATAGCATGTTGGTTACCAATCAATTTGATTGGGATAGATTGGTTATCCTTGATTTGTTGGATCTAGGAGTGTTGATGCTTTATAAGTGAAGCATTGCTTGGGAGGAAATATGGTCGACACTTTGTATTGATGTCTAGGTTCCGAAGTTGGAAAATGTGGTGTTGATTATAGAGCTATGTTTTTCGATACACCTAGATCTTTGGGTCGGTGGTTAGCAAGAAAGCTTGATGGTACCTAGAGAGGTTGAAAGCTTGAGTCCACCTTATTCCCACTTGGATAAATTGCCCTAGTCAAGAATCTAGTCAATGGCATTGCAATGTCTAAATTGTTCAAAGACAAATGGATAAATTGCCTAGTCAGGAATCTAGTCTATGTCATTTTGATGCCTAAATTGTTGAAAGAGCAATGGATAGATTGCCCTGGTCAGGAATCTAGTCCATAGCATTGTAGTGCCTAAAGTTCTTCATGGTTCATATAGTTGAGATCTTCCTTATAGTTGTATATGATAAATACCTTCCTAGTTAAGAGGGAGTGTTGGAAAATGTAACTATGTTTGGTCTTCATTAAATGTATTTGAGTTATTTTGTAATGTACTTGTCAAAGGAAGAAAGAAAAGAATTTTTATTATTATTATTATGACTTATTAAAGCATGGTTTCATGCTTGGGTCGTCATGTTTTAGGTTAAAGTCCCCATTGAGCACTTCTAGGATTTATTCTAAAACAATAAAGTCGTACTTTTAAAGAGACCCTTCTTGGGCTTTTGAATCATGTAAAAAGGTTTAGTATTGAGTCAAATATATTTATGTATCCTTCACATCAAGTTGGCCTAAGGACATCAATTCGACCTCCCTTGAAGCTTATAAATAGAAGCAAGTCGAATTCATTTGTAGTATCTCATCAAAAGCAAGTTCAATATCTCTAAGGAGGCAAAGAAAGTGTGAAGTAGGTCTAAGAAAGCCAAAGGAAGTACAAGTTGGGTAGAATCTAAGGAGAAGAAGAAAACTGAAATTATGGTGCCTCTCACACTTTGTTTCGTGCCCTAAATTGGGAGATCGAAGTCTTCCAAGTTTTCGTCGGAAGCTACCTGATGTCAAAAGTTGCCTAATGCCCAAAGTTGCTACATTGTCGAATTTGTTGGAAGAGCGGTCGAAGATCTAGGAGGCTAACTTGGTGTGGAGGAAAGGTTTGGTCTTTGTCTATGGTCAAGAATATCAAAGAAAAATATTGAAAGGAAGAGAACTTTGACTAGGTTTTCCCCTCGAGGGGGGTTTTGCCCTGACATAGTGCCTATATCTAATGTCCATTGTTTTATGTGTTTTTGCTTTGGTAATTGTTCGATGAACTAAAAGAAAGAAGATATAAAGAAAACCTAATAAGAATTCAAAAACATCACAAGTAATTATGAAGTATAAGAAAATCTTTCTGCCTTTCTGATTTTCTAAGAATACATATCATCGACCAACACTAGAACTACAACTCTCTCTCCCGCTTGCGCTCACCAGCCATGGCCAATGCCAATCTACCTCACTGAATCATAAAGGAAACTTGACACTTTCAAAATGCCATCAACAAGCCGACCCATTCCCCTATAATGTTGCAAAGATCGAACCCCGATCGTTCGGGTTTCACCGTGTCCTCTGGCAGAATGAATGGATGAACATACTAGATTGCTTAAAAACCATAGTAGGGTTTTCAACCAGTATTTGATATAGTATGATAATTTTAACAAGATTTGTATTGTCATGGACACATTGTGATGGGATTTGAGGGAAGTGACAAGGTATGCAAAAAAAAATGAGAGATTATTTTAACAATGGTACTCGGTAATGACAGGTTTGGGCAGCAGAGGCGTGGAAAACTCAGAGCAACAGACATTGGCAAGAAAAATGAGGACAATGGCAGGAGTTACAGCAAAAAAAGGCTAATTTGGGAGCTAGTTCTGATACCATGTCAGGCCAGGAGGTAACTCCAAGAATTGAATTGTTTATTGCATTACCCATATCATGGATTTATACGCAAGTGGAGAGACACTTGAGATTCAAATTCCAAAGTCTCTCGGTTTGCTCAAATGCATAACTGACAATATTTACAATAATCCTTTCGAATCAGATGTCAACAAGAGCATTAAATCAAAAATATATAATAATAAAACATAATTTCAACTCAATTAAAAAATAAATAAAAATAATAAGTCTATTGAATTCAATTTGTTATAATGCATTAGAAAAAAATACATAATATGCATATCACATTAAAAGAAATTTAAACAATGATGATTCATATTCCTAACCATGATATCTCAAAACTTAGGTTTAAATTAAGAACCATAGAAAATCTCTCTCTCTCTCTCTCTCTCTCTCTCTCTCTCTCTCTCTCTATATATATATATATATCGTTAATGGCGCAAGACCTAGAAAGCATGTGCATGAGAAAGAGTGTGTCCGCTTATGACAACCAGCGAGAAATTCCAAGTGTCATGGTTTTCCTTGAATAACAATGATGAGTCACTCTGCATTTTTAGATTGCAACGAGTGATGGTTGTCCCGCCATTGGTTTGACAACTAAATTACAGGGTCTCCCACTATTTAAATAAATGTATACATATTAAGAGGGTTTTAATAGAATTTAAAATAAGAATATTTTTCTATAGAGATGGTAAATTTATATGGAAGATAAATAATGTCATAAAAAACCAACGTACATCCATCTTAACTCTGAATCTACCAAGTATCAAGAGCAACCAAACTTCTTAAAATACAAACCTTTCTTCAAATTTTGCACTCAAAAATAAATTTGCATCTTGAAAAAATTAATCCCTCAACATTTGGTAAATCTAAAATTAAAATAAATTTATACTAATTAATAAACCAAATTAATTCATTTCATTAAATCTAAACCAAACTAATCCCAATCTTGGGCTATTTATTTTTATCACAGCTTCTCTGATTCATCTTTTATCCATTTCAACAAACTTCTAGCAGCCTAAGATGCTTCTCTGATTAGACTTTATCCATTTCGACAATCTGGCTTCTGATTAGACTTTTATCTGTTTAAACAAGCTGGAGCTTGTGTACAACTTCACTAGGATACTGTTACCAAATACTCTACTGGAAAGAAATCGGAAGAAAGAAACAAAAAATTCAATAAAAAACAACCGTTTCTATCAGAATTTCCTTTCTTATTTTGTTTAAACTACTAGTTCATGTGAGATTTTGCTTTCCCTTCGCTCCTGAGGAAAGTGCTGACCAGTTCCTGGGTACAACTGCCGCTGTTAGCCACTGTGAAAACATTGATTGGGTCCGAAGGCACTCATACAATAATCACTCACACAGTTGCATCCTCAGAATGATTTAGAAAAAAATAAAAATATGAATATCACAAAGAAAGAGAGCAGAAGCAAATAGCCATCAAAAGAACGAGAGCAAAAAGCGAGTCACCAACAGAAGCACCGAATTCCATCATGTCTTCAGGATTTGGATGCTTGACCTGTGGCAGGATTTGGATGCTTGACCTGTTGCCACAGCCAAGAATATCTAATGTTCATTATGGGTGGAGGTTACTTGTGAAGAATATCTAACGGGTTGACCAATAGAAAATTCAAAGAAAATTACTCTCAAATTATCGACTTACAAAGAATATCAGGTCATATTTTAATATGATATATTATTAAAGTTATATACAGCGATCTCTAGCGAACTAAGAAACAGAGAGATTAAAAAAGGAGTCAATGAATACTCTGTACAATTAAAAGGGATTATATAAATTAAACCTCAAAAATAAATCATAAAATATCTTTATATAAAGTGAAGTGAGAAGGGTAAAGCTATGACTTTATAAGTCATAATGCCACCCAAATTGAAATGGAAACACAGGTTTAGTTCACTTCTCGAGTACGTTGCAAAGGAGGGTTTAGATTGTGCTTAATCAATGCTATCAACCTCTATTTCCAAAAACCTTGACATTGATTAGAATTGGCTAATAAATTATAAATTGCAAATGAGCAAGTTAAAGGTTTTGTGTACATAAACAATAAACAACTACTCCTAAAAATGTGACTTAAATACCGACAGAGTTAGATTTAAAGTCAAAGCCTCCTTGCACAAATCAAGATATTACGACTGGAAAAAGACGCAACAGAAAAGACAAACTCATCCACAGAGAAAAATTAAGTTATCTAGCTGAATGAGAGATTTTTTTAGGTTAAACTCTTAGACGTGGATAAAGAAACCCTCACAAAGACAATCAAAGTAGAAAAATCAATAGTCATTATCAAAGAAGTTTTATAAAATGAAAAGCATCCAGAAATTAAAATTAAGAAACAATTCAAAAGCAAGACAACATCTACAAATTCAATCATAGGTGAGAACCCATCCATAGATACTTTCAAAACTAAATGTAGCCAACCCTCACAAAGAGGATCAAAATGGAAAAATCAATAATCATTACCAAAAAAGTTTTATCAGATGAAAGGCATCCAAAAATTAAAATTAAGAAACAATTCAATGGCAAGACAACATCTACAAATTCAATCATAGGTGAGAACCCATCCATATATACTTACAAAATTGAATGTAACCTCAAGGGTAAGGCATCAATTCCTAATCTTATATTTCAATTGCAAATCATATCATCTTATTTATTCAACCATAAAAACATTAAGAACAAAGCATCAACTGAAACTATTCCAAGACGAAACCAAAACTTAGTCTTTCCAAGACGAAACCATTTTATATATATATTAAATGATCAAAAATCATATATTTAAAAAACATCTATTCAAATATGTAACTATTTAATATACACAATATCATATATTTGTAATGGAGTTGTCTATAATGCGACTTTTTGGAGATTCCGGTGGCGGAATCCGGGGGAAGAAATTGAGGTTAAATCTTGATTTGCTGCAGTTAAAATGGTTTTTTAACTGCATATTTGGATTCAGCACCCAGAAAAACACCTGGGACGCTTTGATTGTGCAGAAATTAGCTATCAAACTTGCGATTCCAATAAAATGCTGCCGGATTTTGACCGGAAAAACCCACCGGAAAGGCTTTCAAAAAGTCTCATTATAGACAACCGCATTTGTAATTAGGTTTTATCTTGTATATTTAATATATTATTTATTTATATAAATTATTTATATTATTTTTATTTATTTGACTGAAAGGTGCTCTCCAGCCTACTATGGAAGAGATGTAATGTCCTCTCCTGTACTGTTTTGTTAGACATTTGGACTTGGTCAAATTACATTTAATAATAATAATAATAATAAAATTAAGGAAAAAATAATAAATTTGCTGTGTTTTTTTTCACGTTTTTTATGGCCTATTATTTCGCCAATAATATTTATATAATGTAATTTTTACAAAATGATCTTTATTGAACATTTTGATTCGTTCAAATTATATTTACAAATTTGAGAAAAGAAAATTGCACTTCGAAAAACTTGATCCCTCTTAATATTTAATAAAGTCTCTTAATATTTAATAAAGTCCGGAATTAAAATAAATCTATACTAATTTTAACTCGCATTATAAGCATCATCATCCTCATCACAACATATCTACAAATATTTCTTACATCATCCACGAGTCACCATCCTCACTAACCATGCACTGCAATTGCAATGGAGCATTGAAAAGCTTCCATAACATTCAATATACTTGTGAAACTGAAGAAATGTTAACCGTGAACTCTTAGGACCGAAAACAACCACTTTAAGACGTTGTACATTAACATTAAATAGCTTCCGTAACATCCAATATATTTCTCAACTTAAAGCTAACCTCAAACTCCTAATATGTTGTTAGTTTAATGTTCATATTTTCCGATGCCAAATAAGACGGAGAACCATTTCATTGGTGACAATGCCAAAGGGTTTACTCTGATTAAATTTTAAGTTTAAATTTTATGTAGCAGGATTGAAAGTGGGAATCAATTGTGGTAAATAAAAAAATTACTATATAAAACGTCCAAATTCAACTGAACCACGCACAATTCTAACAACAACATTATACAATTAAGCAAAAAATAATTCTGTCCAACACTAAAATTGACCCTAAGCTCAACCTTAGCATAAATTCAACCTAATTTAAAAATAATATTAATAATACTTTAAAAAACCTATATAATTAATACTAAAATTAAGTTTTAAGTGAAAGTGCTCATAACACTTATAAAACTGAAGTCAAAGTAAACCTTATCATAAGTGCCTATCAATAAATTGACAACAACAGAATTACCTGACCAAAATTGAAGGGAAAGAAATGGATTTCACTAACAAGTCATTATTTCATCTATAATAAGTAATTTTAGTTTTTATTGATCAACTAATATATTTCTAAAGATATGAAAGTTAGATAATTGCAAAACATAGAGACAAATAATTTGATCTGATTGGTTGACGTTGTATTAGTCCAGCTGAAAGCGGGCACTAATAATATCGTGAATCAATGGAGTTAAAGAAGGAGTTAAGGAGCATTCACTTTGATTGAATTATGTTATAACGATAAACAGATATGTATTTATATTATTTAAAATATATATATATATATATGAGAGGTAAACAAAATTACATGCATTACTCTATCTACTGAAAAGTAGTGAAGATCAAAATGAGGATACTTAACTTTGCCCGTCAATAGTACTGTCGTGTGAATCAGCACCGGATAAACTTGTTAACGGTTGATTTGAAGGGACGAGAAAGGAGCGTGTATCACAATACGCGAGGGTTCAACCTCACTGGTAGGTTGACTTGAAGAGGAGAAAGGAACGTGTATCACAGTATGTGAGGGCAAACCCACCAACGTGTCGTGCATTGAGAATTGACTAGAGAATCTCCTGGTCCAATGTGAGTTGTTCTTTGTATACCTTCTTGGGAGCCCAACCAAAAAGTTGTAACAGATAAGTTTTCGACTTCCTCTTAAACTCTTCAAACATTAATGTTATGATATAAAGAATATTGATGAACTTAATTTCCACCTCTCGTCTTTCATTAAGATTTTTCCGAAGGAAAAAAGTTGTCATTGGAATCTTTTATGAGAAAAAACTCGGTGTCTTTCTCAGCTCAAAGACAACAGTGAGGTTGCTGGTACCATGCCAAAGACATATTATATACGCATTTGAAAGGGCAGCATAGATTACTCTTTTTAAAAGAGAGATCAGCCTCCTTGTCAGCCGAAAGGCAAAAGTGAGATTGCTGGTACCATGCCAGCACCACATATATTCATTTAAAAATGCCACATAGATTACTCTTTTCAAAAGCTCAACATATCACTTTTACGGGATTAAAACCTGGGTGGAGAAGATAATAACTATTCTGCCCAAACACACAAGTTAAACCCAATTGACAAATCTTTCAACGAGATATATGTGTTAACATTGAATTTATCCTTTGTCAATTTAAGTGTTTTTCTTTTCTTAAATTGGTAGAAACAATAGACCTGTCTCCCCTGTCTCCTGTCTCCTTTCAGCAAGTAGGTTTGGCGTCAAGCCAAAGGGACCCCCCTATAATCCTGAGGTTAGTGCTACTACCCACAAGCATGCCAAGTAAATAAGCCCAATTTTGAACTTATTCGGGGCCCAATATTGAATAGCAAACACTTTCGGGTGCAAGCTATGCACTGTTGTGTCTAAACCCAATGGACTTAAGTGTTCCCTTCATTATTGTCCATAAAACTCGTTCAGCATTCGGGTTGGGCTTTTCCTTAATGTAATATTTTTTTTATAACAATCAGTATGAACTAAGTACTCATCTCATGCCCAAGACATGAATGATGATTGATCTCTTATCCTAATAAATTGTTTGCTTTAGCCTATAAAGCAACCTCATGTATTAACATATAATTTTTGGATAAACCCGTTCTTTTAAATGTAATAAACTTAATCAAAAGCTCTCACTAGCTTAAATCTTAATTTACAATCTTACTATTTAATTCTATAGCAATATTTAAACATTCTGTTAACTAGTTAAGTAATTTAACAGTTTTGACAGCTACTCAATATATATCCTTAATCCAATTATATCTATAATGCAACCCTTTTTATGCAAGAGGGTTTAAGTACATAACAGTGCCCAACATGATAGCTAGAATTTCATTTCACTTTCACTCTTTTGGAATATATTTATAAAATTAACCACTCAACAATCATAAAAAACAACCCAAAAGGAAGTGGTAGCCAAATGTATGAAATTCACAAATAATTCCACAATAAAATTTGCGCAAACCATAAGCAGAGTCATTGAAATTATCATTTACCTAAGTATGTCGTGAAACCTATTGCCAAATGATTGTTTCTTACTCGAATATCACCCACTAATTGGGGCATTGATATGACAAGCAAGCAACAGGTATATGATGGGTACTCACAACATCTCCTAACAGACTTTAAAGCCTTGATAACCTCTTCACTAGATCCAACAAAATAGGAAAATATCAGCAGACGAGGATCCATGATAGGCTGCATAAGAGCTACAACAGCACAAGACTTCAGCAGTGAAGACACTACCGCTATAGCCACTGAATATCTTACTATCCTACTCGTTAGTACAAGGTCTAGTTGCTAACCTTGTTGCTACAACAAAGGAAATCCACATAACAATGTAGCTACAAGCTTCCTAAATCTGTTTTCCATTGCAATCTCCACACAGGTGCAAGGCAACGACTAGTGTATACAAGAAAATGTTGGATATGGCCACTGTTATAAAGTTGGAGAAAGGCACAGAAAGTATGAGTAGAACACAACAAAGAATATGTCAAAACTCTATAACAATGTTCTTTTGCATATGCGAGCGGGTAGCCCTCTTACAATCTAAAGGTGGAGTTTTATAAAGAAAGAAGGTTGGTTGATTTTGTTGAGGAAGTTAATGTTTGGATCCTAACTCCCTTTGGAGGTGGCGCTTGCCTCCACAAACTATTGTCTCTCACCTTGTAGTTTATCACCGCACAACTATGGTAAGTAGGCTCCCTCCAACTATTACATCATAGTCCCCTTCTATTGTCCTCACGCAATCAAGCCCACATGCCCCTTTTTCTTGCATCATATTACACCTTTGAGTTTATACTCCAATGAAAATAAAATGACAAATCTAGGAATTATTTCACATATATCAATCCCTCCCTTCATATGGGTCCAGGTCTTGAGCTCCCATTGCACAAAAGTGAGATGTCATAAGTTATAACAACATACACTAATTAAAATAGTTACATGCCAACTTCAAATATATACCATGACTTGAAAAATGTTGGTGTTACATTCACCTCACCCTTGAGAAGAGCATCATTCTCGCCCAGCTTCATCCTAGTCAAACATCAACAACATTGCTTCTTGAGTCCTCATCTCCTCACAACTCGAGCAACAACAACATTCTTCCGTAATCATTGGTAGCGAGAACGCTTGTGCTATCTTTGACAATATAAATCCTTGGTTGTGTGCCACAGTAATACCTTGCTCGCCACTCCCAAACCAAACAGACGCCAATGCTATTTCTACATCACCTTGTTGGCTACCCCTGGTCAGCAAAATATGGGTTGTACAATACCAATTTTTTAGGTCAACTTATATACAGTCATTGCAAGCAAGAGCACGGTAATTTGAAAGAACAATACCTCAAGACACGATGGATTTGTTCATAACCAGGAAAAAATTGGTGATGTATGATTGATTTCCTCGGTCAACAATACTTATCTTTGTCCTGCAATGTTGGATTTTTAAGTAGTAGATCATCATCCTCAGGTATAGATGTAAGGATGGCCTAAGACTTTTTCCCACGAAGGGCTTCTGCTAAGTTGCTAACAATCAAACAATATCCTTGCTGGCCATTACCAAGACAAGGTCTCCTTGCTAGCCTACACACTAGGGCAAAGGAAAGGTGAAATATAAACCTTGCTAGTCTACTCACCGAGACACGGAAAAGGTCAGATATCCACCATCCCAGTTTGATTGCTAAAACAAACGAACATTAGATGCCCACTCAATTATGTACTATGGCCGCAAAACTTTCAGCATATATGTAGTACTGTGTATCTGCCCTCACTCGACAAAAACATCGTTATGCGTGCCACTCTTCAGCACTTACGTCCTTGATCAATAGATACATCATTGTGCATGATATTTTCTAGAGTGTTTTCGCTTGCTTACCAGAACTCTCGGTGCATATACAATCATCTTGTTCAGTTGTCCTAAGTTGCTAAATAGACTTCTCAAACATCTACTGAAGCAACACACACAAGTGTGAGATATCACCATTATCATTTCCATTTTCCATGCAACATTAAACCTCAAAATGAACCAATAACCATATGGGTCAAGTTCAACAAAAGAGCAAGTCGCCATGTATGATGGCGTGAGATATCACCATTATCATTTCCATTTTCCATGCAACATTAAGCCTCAAAATGAACCAATAATCATATGGTCAAGTTCAACCAAAGAGCAAGTCACCATGTATGATGGCGTGGATCCCCTTTTAACAAGGCATACACTTGTCTACGATGGATGTCCTTCACAAGTCAGCTTTCCTCGTGAATATGACAACCATATAAGTAAAGATATTCCCATCTACAGAGAATTCTTCCGTATAATTCTCTCTAAATGGATGACAATTACAAATACATAAGAATAACCAAGCTTATGTATATCATAAGAATCATTAGAATAATGATATCGCTAACCATATATCCACATATAAAGAATGTTAAGAATAAACATATGTAAGATTACCAAGAATCCCAACACATAAGGGCATCATGAATCATCATATTATAAGAACGCCGACATCATCCCCTCCTAAGAATGTTAGTAAGCTTTGCTCATAAGATTACAAAGAATAGTTTCACATAATAGGCTGACTAAATTCAATTCTTTGCGATCTCACAAGGCCAAAACAGTCTCAATGAGAAATGTGTTGTACACAATCTTGCAACATAGTGGTAAAAGAACAAGGATACATAAGTACTATATCTTGTTCTTATACAACCAAAGAAACACACCAATATGTTCCTATAGACAAGCCATATAAGTTAATGAATGTGTGTATGTATGTACATATCTATATATATCTATATGACGCCAATATGTTCCTATAGACAAGCCATATAAGTGAATGAATATGTGTATGTATGCATGTATCTATATATATCTATATGTTTGTGTATGTATGTCTGTGTTCTTCTACCTCATTTTCTGGAAGAGGAAAGATGTGCACATATCTCATAAAGAGGAGTCATAACAAAAGTAGAAATTCCATTTCTTTTCCAAAGAGAGATACATTCATAGCAATAGTTTTCAATAAATGTCCAACACGAATATGAAGGATAGATCAAATATTGCATAGATATTGTATAAGCCATATCTAATGACTCTGTAATTAGAGTACCCACAAAATATCTCACGAGGATGGTGCTATGCATTAATATTTCAATTATATATGTGTGTAAGCCCCAAGGATTAGCTCAATTAGTTGAACCAATCTGCCCAAGGCATGTTGTGAGAAAAGAGGACATAGGTCAGGTTCAAATCAGGTTCAGTCCCTACAGGTTACTGGCAGTTATTGTGGTTGGTGGTTGAGTTGCCCACCTTTCAAATATTCCAAGGAAGAGAAGGTGATCTCACAGCTCGAGGATGAGACTCACCCTTCCAGAAGCTATTTCCTCACTTTATTCATATTGATTTAAAACAAGTCTACCACTAATGCCAGTCATGTTTTGTCTCTGTTTTATTGATCGGTTTTTATGTTGATAGTTAAAAGGCACAAAAAGACAAGTCTAATATGTAATTTTTTAGTGCTTTATAAGCATAGACAGAGGCCATAAATGCTAAGAAGATGATTGTTTTAATTAGTTGTTTACAATATTTTTTTAGACATCTTTGGACAACAGATTGAAGAGACCTGCCTGTGTGCAAATAAGCTAGTGGGTTAGCTCAATCAGTTCAAATGAACTGTTTCAGGGAGGAGTTCACCATGAAATCTTCAGTTCTAGTCCAGTTAATATTCAAGTCCAAGTCCAACCAAGTTACAAACTGCCATTCCAGTTGTCAATTAAGTTACCCCTCCATCCAGATATTTCGAGGAAAATCCCGCAAGCTTTTCCTTGTATATATATGTGGGGGACCAGATCCCACAAGGTTTTCCTTGGAAATATATATATATATATATCCAGGCCTTTGTGCCTCTTTCTCATAAAAAAACTTTGGCAGAGTCTAGATATACCATCACACTTTGTTGATAGCAAAATCAACTCATAGACAGCATGTACATCGTGCCATATCATTTAGGGCACTCGGCATCCAAGGATGAATATTCAAAATGAGTTGGCACTTGCTCAAATATGAACTTTTCAATACAAATATAAGATGAAAAAGAAAGAGAAAATGGGACAGGATAAAATACATTCTAAGCTAGGATAGAGAATCACCCCTTCTTAAACCAACATGGGAAAGTTTCTGGTAGCATCACAAATGTTGAAATGCATCCAGAATCGAGTGTGAATCAAACTTTGTAAGAATATCATGCTCCTAAAATCACACATCATGCTTCAATGTTTTATTGTGTGTTGCACCACACATTTATAAGTCACTCGTTGTTTTTCCATCTTGTTAACCTACTTGATTTTCTTTTTTTTGGTAGGTTGTCATCATTTATTGGGGTACACTCTTATAAGTTATGGGATGAGTAATCCCCTTTCGTAGAACAACCGATCTGATGTAAAAGAAATCATTTCAATCTTTAGTACTACTGTTTCCCCAATTGATCACAAGTTCACTCTTTGCCATCCAATGGGTGGGAAAAAGCATTCACTGATACTTCCATTAGCCCAACAAGAGGAGGAACCCAATCCCATCCACATACAATGCATCCCATTTGCAACTTGTATCATTCTAATTCCTAATTCTGTGTGATGAGTTCTCACTTGAAACACCAATACGAATAAACATCAATGTAATCAACTCCAGAAGCCAAATAAACCAGCCTAGATCCATCTTAACTCTGGATCTACCAAGCGCCGAGAGGGATCAAATTTATTTTCACTCTAAAATAGCTTTTCACCTCAAGAGATTTGATCCCTCTCGAGGCTTGGTAGATCTGGAATTAAGATGGATTTAGGTTGGTTTAATCATTAATTATAATTATGATTATTAATTCGCTGGTTTGATTTCCCCCATTAAATAGGCTATATTCCACATGAATACCATGGGTCAATACCATAGATTCTCATACACCTAGAATATCATAGGTCAATACCATGGGTTCTCAAATCAAAAATAGCAGGTAACTTAACCAAGTCAAGTTTACCTTAACTACCCCACAAAATTTAATAAAACTAATAACAATAATAACATAGAATTATTATTTATATAATTTTATTTGAAGTTATTTTTATTTTAACATGAGGTTATCATTTTTTTATTATTTTTGTTTACAGAACAAGACAGGACAGGACAATACAACATATCTTCCATACCGGGCTGGAAAGCCTATCTCGGCACAATAAAAATAGAAAATTTGTGAACAATGAGTTACAAGGTTGTTGAAAGCAAGCCATTGATTTCACTCCCACCCAGGTTCAAGTCTTCTCCAATGAAACTCTCATGCATGTGCTCATGCTTGTGTACATGCCAATGCTTGATAAATGTGTATGGCACTAGATATAAGTACTAGGTGTCTTTGGTGAAATCGATAACCCCAATCACAACCTCTTCAGCAAAGGGACACACTGTAACAGGTGATATGTTTCTACCACATCGTACATCTCACATCAAATAGTTGTCATTTGCTCGTGTTCAATAGAAGCATTCCAATTTCCAGTAGAATAAATAATAATAAATGAAGTATTTTCTTGCTCAAAATTGAAATATCTTTGAAACCCAAAAAAGTATGGATGCTATCAATGTTACATTTATCATATTGGCAAATGCAGATCCAGAATATAACTTATCGGCAATGCTAGGGAAAATATTGGAAAATATCTCTGTGGACTTCAGCCTTCGGCATGCTTTGAAATATTAATTTACCGCAGCAAACAGCTGACAATATTTCATCTCACAACCCAACACACCAAGCAGCCTAATAGAAAAGATACCAAACATATGACAAGTCCTAGCCCATAGGGCATACTTTTCCAAGAATAAAGCAGATCTAAGATCACTTTAAAGTTTAATTACTGCAGATTTACAGCAATAAATTTACTATATTATCTTCAAGATATGTGTTAAATCACTGACATTTTCAGCTCTATAGTATGTCATATCAGCATGAACATCAAGTGTTGGATATTAACTATTCAAGGAAACAATGCAAGTTGAAAATCAAATCCACAATTACACATGTATAGGATAGTTGAAACTCCATATATATATGATAGAAATGAAGTACATGCACATACAACTTATCACAAACTGGTACAATTTTTCAAGCTCTCCAAACCCCTAGCTAGGAAAAATGAAGAAAACATTTGCCACCACCAAAGATCCTCAACAAGCTAGCATCAACACCAACAAGTCCTTGGCTTCAACAACAAGCTTGTATTGTACAAGCTCTCCACTCCAGCATGTATCTCTTAGGGTTTGAAAACCCTAGTCATGTTGCATCACACAAGTAAATGGCAAGACAACTCTAATGCTATACACTAAATCTACATGTCCATCCTAGGGTCTATGTCCTCAAAACCTAGGTCTTAAACTCTTATATCAACACAAGCACCAAGACGTCCATGAAACATCAAGAATACAAAAACTGAGTCTTCTTCCAAGCAAAGAATCACAACAAACTCAAGACTCATCAAACTTATCTCTCCATGATCTAGCCCTATCCTTAAAGACTCCAAAATCATGCAAGGCATTAGCTCCACTCTACATGTCTTCTGCTGGAGTAGAAACTCTAGTGCTACAACAAGAGCCACATGAACCATCATCGCCTCCAAACCCTAGCATCTCACAAAAGCATTCTCCTCAAGAACATTCAATACCTCTCTCTCTCTCTCTCTCTCTCAGGGCATTTCCTCATGAACACCCTCCAAGCATGATCACCCTTGGGCTCAACGTCCATCCTTCAAGATGGTCCACCCTCCAACACACTGTTAGTTCAATCCTCCTTCCTCCACAATGGTCCATTTTCCAGTGCCCTCACGCAAGGCAGTCCTCCAATAATTATGTATTGCATGCCCCCTAATGTGCCCAAAGCTACTCTCATGTGTGTTAATGTGCTCACAAGGCTCCAATGCGCCTCCTCAACATATGTATCCAAGTCTGTCACATCATACATGCCCTCTACTGTGCCCAAAGCTACTCTCATTTGTGTTAATGTGGTCATAGGGCTCCAATGCTCCTCAACATACATGTCCAAGTCTATCACCAACCTCCATGAAGCATTCTCCTCGACCCAAGTGTCCTCAATTGTCTAACCTCCAAGGTATATATCAAAATGGTCCCAATATCAAAGGGCAAAGTGCCTTCCCCAAAATGCCCACCACTCCTCCTAGGTAGTACCTCATTCAATCAGGAAATCGATTCCCCCAATATGCTAACACCCAATGGGTTAATCAACATGTTGATCTAAGTAACAACCTCCTCGGTATGGGTACCATGCCAGCACCCTAACCAAAGTCAATCATCCACCCCAATTAATCCATCCATTTATCATGATGTAATGCCAAAGGGCTACGAGACATACTGTTCTCCTAGCAAGGTGAAAACACTTTTGGAATAACCCTTAAAGCTCACACAGCCTAAATAGAAGCTTTTGCAAACTTTTGTGCATCTTGAAAGTTTACAACTTACTTTTGACACTTCTGAAGGCTACTCAGCGTATTCTGGAAAGCAACTTCAACTCCTAATAGTTAATATAAAGTTATAACAAGTGAGGAATGAGCAAAACATTTGTATGACTGCAAATAGTAATCTTCATGTTGATTGATTTGGTAGATTGAGCTTGTTCTCACATTTCTGCTACAAATTTTTATACTGCCTACAGAATGACAATATTTATATTTTGAGGTGTTTTTCACCAAGTGTGCATGATTCGTGAATGGTGCAGTATCTGTGTTTCAATGTCAAAAATAAATATTGAATGAGGCAGAACTCTGCACTAGAAGTCATAAGGAATGATGTGGGATCTTTGGCTTAATCAGATCATGTTTTCTCAATTTGTTGCTTTGGGGCAGTTTTGTGAGATTTATTGATATTTGAGTGAACAATATTTTTTCAGTGTCCACTCCAATTTCTAAACTCAGATTGAAGAAACTTCAAAAAAAAATTGGATTGTGATCTTGTTGTTCAGCTTCTACAATTTATGTCTCAATCTAAGCCACAGATGGAATACTGCTCTTAACTATGTAGAATGTGTCATCTAAAACTTCCTGTTAATTCATACAGGTCTTATCACCTGAGCTCTCAAGCCCATCTGATTTTGTATGTAAGAGATATTCTAGAAAAAGTGAAATTTCCTAACACTTGCCATTTACAATTGAAATTCCACAATTTGTAACCTTGTTTTGCAGGTTTTCCACAACCACAACCTGCCTTAGTGGGTTATCTGAACTTCCGACAACCTGCCTTTGTAAGCCCCAAAACTTCCCACAACCTGTCTTTGCACACGTCAAATTTTCTACAACCCACAGCCTACCTTTGTGGGTTCTCAAGCTCCTAACAATCTGCCTTTACAAGTGTTCAATTTTCACAAGTCACAAACTTCCTTTGCAGGTTCCAAAACTGTCCGCAACCCACCTTTCCACACATTGAATTTTCCACAAGCCACTAACTCACTTGTGCAAGTGTGTAATGTTCTGCAACCCATAACCTGCCTTCATGGTTTTCAAATTTTTGCGACCTTAATCCTTCCCTTGGAGGTTTCCAAGTTTCTATAACCTGCAACCTTACCTTATGGGTCCACAAACCTACTGTACGAGTCTTCCAACCTTTGCAGGTCTACAAGTTGCCATGTTCCCACAATTTTGTTTTGTGGATCCTTGAAATTTCACAACCTTGTCTACAAGCTGGTCCTTGGAAGCTGCAGGTCTTCAAGTATCTTCGATCATCAATGATCATCCCATGTGATCCTCTTCAGCTTCTGCGACTTTCCTCTGCAAAAATTCAACTATGTAGGTTTTCAGTCTTTGTAGATCCCAAATCTGCAGGTCTTCAACTACATGAAACGAAAACCTTATCTGTCCCAGTTTTCAGCCTTGTACATCTACAACTTTAATTTGAAAGTCTTGCCAATTTTCACAGCTTTTCTTTCAGATCTGCAAGGTGCTTCTGTAGGTTTTCATCTCTATTATTTTAGCTTCATGGATCTTGCAACTTGAGTTTGCTAAGTAATTAACTTCACCTTGGATTCTGAAAACAGTCGGTTTTTTTTTATCCTTGAAGAACTTTTAACCAGCAGAACTTTCGGTTTATTTCCAAGAACTAAATTTTTGACTGGTTTGTTTTCTGGTATCCCATTACTTAGTCACCTTTCAACTTGCAAATTTATGGCAAGCAGGATTAGAGGTCCCCTTCTAAAAACCCTTTCTCCACAAGTCTACTTTCTAGGCCTTTCATACTTGGCCAATTTTTCTCTTGCAGAAAACTCCCTTACAGATTTCTTCCTTCATGTATCGATACATGTGGGCTTCTTACTGACTGCAATTCTTCTTGCATCTTTCCTTTATCTGCAACTTTTACCTTGTGGGTTTCAAACAGCCCACACATCCTTGAAATGATTCTTTCAGTGTATAATTTCCAGTAATCAATAAATACACATCCAAGAAATTTCTTTAGCTTGCAAAGGTGCTCTCAGCAGTAACATTTTTTCCACCAGTATCTTACATTCACAAGTTAGAAACAACAAAAGCAAAAGTTAACCAACAATAGTCAACTCCAGTAACAACTTAATCCATCACAGCCACTTCAGCCATCACAGAAGATACAACATAAATTTTACCATCCATGGGCCACCACATTTTTAATCGTGTTCTATCATGGCAGCAAATCCTTAGCAATGAAAAGACCATAGCATATGAAGCTGATGTTTATGATCCTGCTTTATAGCAAGTAACAACCTTTTGAAGTAGATTGACTCCATCAAATGACAATTTGTCCAACCACCCCTGCATGATTCTTTACTTCCACAGTTACTTACATATTTCTTACCTTATGCAACTTCTCTTGCGAACCTCCTATCTCTCACACACCTTGTGCTTCTGTTTCTTTACTTTGCAGGTATCACTTTGGCACAAATAATTTAATAACTACTCAGCAAAATGACTCTTTGCTTCAAAGTTATCCTGCAAATCAGTGACTTAGTTGCAAGTTAACCCTTCAGCTAAAGGAATGTTCAGCGAGATACTGATAATGCTTCTTGTGATGAGATTTCAAACCAGAGACTATCTCCGGCAAGCTAGGAACAATCTCCAATAAGACAATAGTCCGATGGAATATGGCCTAAAATATTGGACTAAGCAGGCTCATTTCACAACTAACTACTTTTGAAAGATGCCTTTTTATAACCTTATACCACCTCCTTTTAGTGGCAAGTAATTTCAACATAAGACTTTTATTACAACTTGCATTATTGTCAGTCAATGCTGGTAATTATTAACCTTTGGAAAACCATTTCCTCCTAGACAGTAAGATAAAATAAGATAATTTGATTAATGACCAACAAAATGATCAAAAGAGAGCTCAATGGGACTATAGAAACTATAATCAGTGAAACCAATCTGTCAAGGTGCCCTAAGCTACCTTGATCAGATGACTTATTCTGCAAGATTTTTCAGAAACAAATAGCTCCAGCAAAATACTGACATCCTTTTTATCCCAGTAGTGGATGGATCACTTTCCGTCAGTTATGGACATCCGAACAAAGTAGTAGACTGTAGCACTCTAAGAACAAATTATTCTGTCAAAAGAAGTAACTTTCTATGCAAGAGTTAGTATGCCTGGGTATGAAACTCGTATAAGGGCTTCAATGTCTCAACCAGAGGGCTCATATAGATGTATTATTCTTTCTAAAGGTCCAATTACCAAATTTCAAATTTAACAACTCCATACATCAACATAGTGCCTGAATGTGATACATGAATCCAACTGATCACAATGTGAATCACTCCATCCAGAAATCATATTTGTATGACAGTAAGTAGGCTTCTCTATGAATGGCATTAATATTCCACCCATGCTCAGGTAGCATTTTGTAATATAACCAACCCTGTATTCAGCAGAAGCAGCTACAATTTCACTTTGCCTTCATTCTGTCGGAATCCTCAGTGCGATTAGAGTTTTATCCATGCAGCAGCCTTTAAAACAATTTGGAAGGAAATGACAGGCAAATGTACATTCATGCAATTACTAGATAACTCCATCCTAAAAGTGGCAAACAATAGCAAACAACTGGTTACCTCATGAAAGACACATCAGCAGCTGAAAACAACACCAGAATACCTTCTTCAAATTTAAGAGAATATCGTTTACTGAAGAAGGTTGTGAACACTCAAAACAGATTGCCACAGGACTGTTTCACCACCCAGTGGCAGATATTCCTACTCAAATGCCAAGTTGGAGCATTGATATGACAAGCAAGCAATGCGTATATTATGGGTTCTCGCAGTATATGCTTCCAATAACAAACTCAAAAGTTGAAAATCATTACTAGCATACTCACTAACCATGGTGAGACTATAATAAGTTATAACCCAAGACTTCAGCAGTGAAGGCACTGTTGACACTGCTGCTACATTCACCAAATACCTTACTAGCCAACTTACTAGTGCAAGGTCTAATTGCTAACTCCCCACTGCAAAAACAGAAATTCTGATAACACCGCAGCAGTATGCTTCCTGATACATCCCCACATGTGAATACATAGCTAGTGTATGCAACTAAATGTTGAATATAGCCAATGTCATAAAGCTAGAGCCAAGCACATACAGTATGACCAAAAGATATAGTAATTGATATGCCAAACCCTCAAAAGAGCTGTTACTGAATGCAAGCAACCCCCTTACAGACATTGACATCTATAGAAGAGAAGCTTGGTTGAGTTTATTGAGAAAATTAATACTAGTAACTCAGGTCATAACTTCCCTTTGAGGTGGCACTTGCATCCACAGAGTACTTTAATGGGCACCCACAAGGGTCCATCTTGCAGCAACATTACATTGACTTACTGCGCCATCATGTAACCTTAAGGCCATGTTTTGATACAAAGAAATCACTATTTTCATCCTGGCATAAATTGGACAACAAAGCATTACTTGACAACCATTTGTTGACATTTAAGTTATTTTTGGAGCATCAGTACATATACCTTTGCTTTTGGCTTTTGGAAGTTGTCCTACTTTCACTTGCAACTTTTCCATATCCACCTTCAGTCTTTCTCCCAAAAGTGAATGTGGAGTGAAATAGCGTTCATTTTAACTTAGCCTTGTAGTAAATGGGTACATAATTATAGTAGTTAGTAACCATTAACTAAAGCACATTGACCCAAGTGACAATTGTACCAATGTCAGATTATAATTTTTGTATATATTCCCCTCTCCTTCCACCTTGGAAGGCAGAGATGGGCAGGAGTTAACATTAATTTTTCTGCAGCTTATTTTCCCATGTGCGGTCATTTTCTCGGCATAATACTTCATCCAGTTTGATTTTCAATTCGAAGAAGTACCCCCATGCTCACACAAGACAGGCCAACCCCTCTCTAATTTTGTCAATTTGGTTTGTTTCTTTTCATTTCAGCAATTTTGTCAATTTGGTTTGTTTCTTTCTGCAGTTGCATCAGTATTTAATTCTGAAATTTGTACTAAAAGTTACAACAGGTTGATAATACCTGTGTGGAAAGTTAGTATAGCCATAGCAGCAACCCTCCTTTGAAGTACATAGATTGTTTTCCTTCTCTTGCAACGATCTATATATCGAAAAACACCAAAAGCATAAAACTAGCATATCCTCCAAGATTGTTGTGAGTTGAGAACTGAATCAGAAGCTTAAACCCTAATTTGACACATTGGCCGCTTTCCCAGTGGTGGATTAAGTGCAAAACTGCAAACCCTAGAATCTTACCCAACACACTTTTTGTCATCTCAGTAGTTTTCTCCACTTGTCAAATCACAGCCCCCTTTTATTTGTCCTTAGGCAATCAATCCCAAATGCCCCTATTTCTTGCATCAAATTATACCTTTGCGTTTATAGTATATACCCCAATGACATGCTAAAGTGAATAATTGAGTTGCATGGAAACCAATAAGAATCCAAATAAGGTGAAACGATGTACATAAATATGTATGTATTATATAAAAAGGAATTACGTCAATACCCAACTAAAGCATAACAAATCAATATTGTACTCATCTGCATATTTAGACATTTTACTCTCACTTTAGACATCGAATTACAACATTTGGACAGGAAGCCTCACTCAAAACTCAAGCAAATAAGAAGAACGTTGCTTACAAAGGTATGCAGAAGAAGAGTTGGGATTGCTAACAATACAACATAACCTTCTAGAGGCTCCCATCGCTCATATATTTGATTGCCAAAATGTCAGTTACAATTACTTCATACCCTTTCTAAAACAAAAATAACTTATAAGTGGACCACGAGCATGGTGGCATGATTCAAGGTGGAACATAACAAAGGGTTTCAAGAAATACAAGCCAATTGACAGTTATAGATGGTTGTCAGCGATAGTAGTCAGAGATGCTACGCTCAGTCGAATTTGGCAGATCAAATCAAAGCAAAAGACTTGGCAATATATATTCAAGGCCATCTAGAAAGCTCCTCTAAAAGCCACAGAGGCATGTTTTGCATAGTCCTTAATTCATAAAGGTCAGCAATTGAAGCACTTAAGGGTCCACCTTCATCAAAGGACCACCTTAATGCTGTTGGTCACACATTAGGCACCAGCAATATCATCACACATAGCAAAATCAATCGCAAGATAGAGATGTATTAGGATGGTACTGGATTATTTGGCTATGATGATGCTATTCATTAAAGGACAACCTTCATGCCACGTGGGTGGTTTTTAGAGGAGCTTTCTAGATGGCCAAATAATCCAGTGCCCTGGGCCCACAACAGCAATAGCATCACACATTAGCTACCAAAATGGATTCTTTTTGGTGATGTTGAGAGGTAAGTCACTCCAGAAAAGACACCTCCCCATAACCTTGTCTGCCTCTTGTTGAAGAATGTAACTACTAACTAGTGTCGGTCTTCATAATTGTAATTGTCATGATGTAATGTATTTGTCAAAAGAAAAAAGAAATTTTTATTGTAAAAATAAATTGACTTATTGAAGCATGGGTTTCATGCTTGGGTCATTGGTCAATATGTCAAAGCACCCATTGTGTGCTCTAGGATTTTTGTATTGTATCAAAGTCAAAGTCATAATGTAAAAGACCCTTCATGGGCACCTAAAGTCAAAAAAGAAGAATTATATTGTGTCAAAGAGACTCCTCCACCAAGTCGGCTCCCTCTCCTATATGTTGGCCTGCCTCTCCTATAAGTCGATCTCAAAAGAGCCTCAATCTACTATATATACTTGCACTCGACTTATTAAAGACAATATAACAACAAGTCATTGGATCATGAAGAAAATGATTCGATTTGCAATTCAAAGTATCAAAAAAAAGGATGTGAAGTTTAGGATCTAAGGCGACAAGTCAAGTAAAGAGTCAAGAACCACTGTTTTTGTCAGATGTGCAAGGAATCTAAAGCTAATTGCAGGGGCCAAAGGTACAAGGTCAATTTTAGAAGTTGCAGAGAAGGAGCCAAAATACAAGAAGACTTGATGGGAAGAAATATGTGCTAACAGCTGACTTGATGGTAGGAGGGACTCTATGTTTCGGTCAAAGGTCTAGGTTGTCTCAATTTGATTTGAATCTACTAGTGGAAGAGTTTGACTAGGTTTTCCCTTCATAAGGGTTTTGCCATGGTTGTGTGCCTACATCTTGTGTCCTCTTTTGTGCTTACGATCTTCATTGTTTGGCATTTGTATTGATGAAAAGAATATAGTAATTTGAGAGAAAAACTTATGAATAAACAATCACAAGAAAATGTCAATGTAAGGGAAATCAACTTAAGAAAAATCCATGTCATAATGTAAAAATACCCTTGTATCAAAGTCAAAGTCATAATGTAAAAGACCTTTCATGGGCACCTAAAGTCAATGAAGAAGAATTTTTTTGTGTCAAAAGAGACTCCTACACCAAGTCAGCTCCCTCTCCTACAAGTCGGCCTGAAAAGTGCCTCAATCTACTATATATATACTTGCACTCAACTTATTGAAGACAATATAACAACAAGACATTGGATCATGAAAAAAGGATTTGATTTGCAATTCAAAGTATCAAGAAAAAGGATGTGAAGTTTAGGAAGTAAGGCAACAAGTCAAGTAAAGAGTCAAGAACCAAAGTTTTTGTCACACATGCAAGGAATCTAAAGCTAATTGCAGGGCCAGAGGTACAAGGTCAGTCTTAGAAGTTGCAGAGAAGGAGCCAAAATACAAGAAGACTTGATGGGAAGAAATGTGTTCTAACAGCTAACTTGGTGGAAGGAGGAACTCTATGTTTCGGTCAAAGGTCTAGGTTGTCTCAATTTGATTTGAATCTACTAGTGGAAGAGTTTGACTTGGTTTTCTCTTCATAGGGGGCTTTTGCTATGGCTGAGTGCCTACATGTTGTGTCCTCTTTGTGTTTATGATCTTCATCGTTTGGCATTTATCTTGATGAAAAGAATAAAATAATTTGAGAGAAAACAATCACAAGGGAAATGTCAATGTAAGAGAAATCAACTTAAGAAAAATCCTAAGTTGTTGCCCTAATGGATTTCCAACATGGTATCGGAGCTAAGGTCAAGTCATTGACAGCTGGAAAAATCACTATCTCATCTCTTCTATAACCACCTTGAAGGTCGCATAGATGAAGGAAAGAACCGAAGATCATTTCCTAAGCATCCTTTGATAAAAGAGAACCCGAAATTGCAGTGAAAAAGGCACAGCATCTTGCTACAATAGTCTGAAAATCAGAGGCACAATGATATTGCAAAGATTCGATTAAGGAACAACAGCACTATACCATTCAAAAGAATCAGGACTCCAATAAAAAGTATTACAGAAAGGGACACTTTAGGCTGAAGATTTTGAGCATCGTTATAAAACAATAGTCACTTTTAAAATTCAAAAAATGTAGAACAAAGAAACAAGTATATATTTTTCTGGGCATCATTATAAATCACCTCAGAAGTTTGATTCTATAATCTATAAAGATGACCATTTCACAAAACTGGGGTATTTTTTGTAGTCAACAAAAAGCTCACTTGTTGCAAGAACCAAGGACCTAGTCTTATAGACGTATTCTTAAGTTCATTAAAAGACCGGATTAGAAGTTACAGTCACAATAAGGATTATCGTCATCACTAAAAAGAGATTTATGTACATTTATAGAAAAAGGATATAGCTCCAGAATCCGGAATAGATAGTATTCGAAGTCTATGATCTAAAGAGACGTGCATGTATATACAAGGGGAGACCGAGCCTCCACAGTATCATAATAACCGACCTAAAGGGATCAAAAGAAATCTCAAGTGTAGAACTCATTGAACAGGTCTAGCATCTATGTTATGCAAGGAAGGAAGCAGTCCTCAACAGTAAAAAGAACTTGTTCAGTTAGTCTTACACCAGCTTATGAAAGAAGCCTTGAAGACCCTATCAAAGTCAAGTATTATTTTTTGTTCTTTATGCTTCAATCTAACAATATGTCTTCAAGTTTGCAAGGAAAGCATTTAGCATCTTGGGACCAGTTTTTGTTGTCAAAAGTCAGCATAAGTAGTTCATGGCATCTTGAAGAAACTCTTGCAGCAGATCTTGGAAGACCAAGGTAAGTAGTTTTTGAGGTATGTATAATTACATTATTCATTCAAGATCTAACTTAAAATTATGTTAGGATTTTGGGATTTCTTTTAGGGTTTGAAATCTTCATATTATTGAAGGTTGTTGGTATCTAAAACTTTGGTTAACCCTTGTTAGTATTTGAGAACCCCATAAAAACCCTAGTTTTGGTCTCAAGGATTCGAAGGTAGACTAGAATGATATGAAGGTAGAATTTGAGATTCAAACTCTAGTACTGATGTTTCGAAAGGTAACATTTTTAGACTTAAAAGTTCAAAATTCTCCCTCTCTAGAGATTTCACATCATAAATATGCTCTTGTACTTGTGCATTTTGGTAGTACTTGTCAATAAATGTCGCAAGTACATAATGAGGAAAGCAAAAGTTTAGAAAGATATGTTGATCTTATGATGGAAGACTGGTAAGAAGTTTTGTTGCAAAGAAAGTACTTCAATAGGAAACCCTACAAGGTTTGTAAAAGGAGTAACTTGAGGTATGTCTAAAGACCAAAAGGTTTGAAGCTAATATTCTTCATTATAAGGTACATTCAATTTGTAATGTGATTTGTATTACTAACTCTCTTATGTCTAGGGTTTTGAATCATAAATATTCTGGTTAGGGTGATTAATCTCTAGATTGAATCTACCCTTGTCACGTTAGCTTTTGTCATTTGTTTATTTTTAGTAAAACGCTAACCTTTAGGGTTCACTGTAAAACGCTAGCCTTTTGATGCTTAGGGTATGTTGACAATAATGATGAAACCCTAGTCTACTTAAGATAAAAATCTAGAACATATATTGATATCCTACACTCTTGATTTTGGTGATGTTATGGTAAAACCCTAGTATTTTAGGTATTGTTACTAATGTCTAGGATATATGATGAAACCCTAGATTTTTAGGGTTTGATGAATTAGGGGTTATGAACAAAACCCTTGTAATAGTTAAAAATAAGGTCCTAGGAATGAAACCCTAGGTGTATGTGCTTTTGTATGATTGAAACCCTATCTTGGTCAAAATTGTTGAAGTCTTGATGTATGTATCTAGGGTTTAAGACAAAACACTAGTAGATTTTGAAATGAAATTCTAACAGCATAATATTGAAACCCCGGATGTAAAAATGTTATGATTGGATTGCTAACTTGATTTAGTTACTGATATCTAAGGCTTTAAGTCTCGATGATGGAATCGAGGGTTTGTGACAAAACCCTAGCAAAATTATTGAAGTCTAGAATATAAAAAGTGTACCTCTTGTTGATTATGAACCTAACTAGGTTTTAGATGTCTAAAGATCGTTTGTTTTTATCATGCTAACCATATTTTGATAGATGTTAAAACTTAAACTTCATGCTCTTGTAAATTTGTACTTGCTTGTACATGTTGAAGATTTGCAAGTACATGGTCTTCGAGATATTGAAGATGTTCACCTATCTCATACTTAATGTTGACTTGATAATAATGATGAGCATGATGAATAGAGGCGCTATAAGAATGATGATGACATAAAATTAGAAAGATGAATTTGTTGCTATAGAGAGAATGTTCCTGGACGAATGAAGCTTCTTCGATAATATGACGATACAAATAAAAGAGCATGTATGGCTAGAAGAAAGAGGTGTTTGTTATAAAGCAGAAGCTTAGATAAAGAAAGGGTATATCTCCCGAGTTAAGAGAAGGGGCAAATTGAGACAATTATAAGAACTTGAAGAAAGAATGAGATTGGAGAATAATTGAAGCACTACATATGGTTGTTCATGAGTTGTGATTGATGAAGATGTGAATAAGAATTGGATGTTTTGGAAAAGTGTTGACGCTGAGGTTGGTGCTGCTGAAGAAATTGAAGAAAGATGCTTCCATAGAGATGAGTTTGAATATTGTGATAACCTGAGCAGCATCAAAATGATTGAAGACCCCAGAGGTTTGTGCTAACATATATATATTTGAAAGTTTGTTGCTAATTGGGGTTGTGGTTGTATAGGCATGTCTCTATATAAGAAGGTTGACCATTTTGGAAGCATGCTTGGACTGGTGGATATATTTGATTTAGTTGATAGGGAGAGATGAAGCATCTTGAGGCGACAAGATACTTGGGAGGACATTTGTCAGCCTATGATGATGTCTAGATCCTAAAGTAGGGAGGGTATGGTTGGTCTTGTGGAGATGATACCTAGATCCCTGGGTTGGTGTTAGAGTTGAAGCCTAATGGTACCTATAGTGGCTAAAGCTTGGAATACACCTTAGTCCCAACCGGTTAGATACCTTGGTCAAGTATCTAATCTGTAGCATTCTGTGTGTTGTGATTCTTTGTAGAACATATCATTTTGAATTCATCCTTGTACCTATGTATATATGTGTAATTGTGAATACCTCCCTAGTTAAGAGGGAGTGTTGAAAAATGTAACTAGTGTCGGTCTTCATAACTGTAATTAAGTCATGATGTAATGTATTTGTCAAAAGAAAAAAGAATTTTTATTATAAAATAAAATTGACTTATTAAAGCATGGGTTTCATGCTTGGGTCATTGGTCAATAGGTCACACCCATTGTGTGCTCTAGGACTTTTGTATTGTATGAAAGTCAAAGTCATAATGTAAAATACCCTTCATGGTCACCTAAAGTCAAAGAAGAAGAATTATTTTGTGTCAAAGAGACTCCACCAAGTCCGCTCCCTCTCCTATATGTCAACCTGCCCCTCCTACAAGTCGACCTCAAAAGAGCCTCAATCTACTATATATATATATATATATATATATATATATATTATATATATATATATATACACACACTTGCACTCGACTTAACAATAAGTCATTGATCATGAAGAAAAGGATTCAATTTGCAATTCAAAGTATCAAGAAAAAGGATGTGAAGTTCAAAAAGTAAGGAGATAAGCTAAGTCACCTGACACAGGGACATGGGACACGCAGGACACGAAAATTCGAGTATCTGACATAGACACGTTGACCCCTAGAACAAGACACGTTATATATTATTTTATTACATATATATATATATTAAAAATTAAGACTAAATAGAAATTTCTTAAACAAATTCTCATTCATGATACAAATTCAGACATAGATCTAGGTTCGACATTGTAAATTTAAAATTTGTAAGTTTTACAACGTAACATTATGCATACAAATACAATTGTGACAAATTCATCAATGATCCAATAGGAGAAATACAAGAAACTGCAGTTTTCTCATTAATTCATCAAACCAAAATGTGTTACATAGGTCGTAGCAATGCCAATGGCAAATAGAAATAGCAAATAGAAAACACAACTACAAGTGTCAAGGTAGTAGGTAGCTCATGACACATGAGTCATCAATGATCATCATCAAAATCAACATCACCGTCAAGGTCGCCACTGCTCTCCTCTGTTGCATCCTCCTACTCTGTATCTAATGTCTTCTCTTCTTGACATTATATAAATTCTCATATGTGCTCCAATTCCTCTTGCAACAAGAGGATGAAGTCACCTGAGAGAGGAGCCTCATGGCTAACTGTTGGAGGAGGGCTTGTTGCCCAATGAGTGGCCCACCAAGAAAAGGGCTTCTTAGCCCCCCTGTCTCTAATCACATCATAGCCTGCAAATCACCCAGTGCCAGTGGAAAAATATGCAAAGGCATCCTCCACCACATCAAGGGATGCTCTATCCTGAAATATTCTCCTCAATGCATCCTTCCTCCCCTGTGGAAGTTCACCATCCATGTGAGGAGAGAATCTGCAGGAAGGTCCACCATTCAGCCACTCATGGTTGTAGTATTTTGGGTTCAACGAGTGATCCAAACAATGCAACAATGTGCAATTATTGTCCCATCTGCTGACAAGAATATCCAATATGGTGGTGAAGAAGGCCTGTGATAATGTGTCATATTCAGGTCATGGACTCAATCATGGAACCCCATCCCTCATAAACCTCTCCAAATATGGGTTGGTCTGTATCTACAAATCGTAGCAAAGCAATGATAGGGTCCATGATCTTAATAGTGAGATCTAACCTCTCCCACCAAGCATCACCTAAAATATTGTGGCCCCAAGAGCGGTCTTGACCTCCCCAACCTCTTCAACATGATGAATGAAGAGACAAACCATGTATCTGCAGTCTTCAACAATGATAGATTGGTCTCCTTGTAGATTGTGTGGGCATTTGTATGATTTTGTATAAAGTTGCGGATATGTCGTGCATCCTCAATAATATTTCCAATCCAAGGCACATCAGAAGCAATTGATTTAAGTGCTAAATTCAAGGAAAGGAAAATGCAAGGTGTCCAAATTACTTGATGATATTTAGCTTCCACAATCATGCCAGCAGCCTTGCAAAAAGGTGCATTATCTATAATGATTTGCACACAAGAATCAACATCTACATCTTCAATAACTTTAATGAACAACCCACCAATATATTGTGCATCCTTGTCTTGTCCAACTGCATCCACTGATTTCAAGAGGTCCATTCAAGGAAGACACCATGAAATTGATGAGTGGGTGGCATGCTGGATCTGTCCATCTACTAAAAACAATACTAACCCCATATGTTGGCTATGCTGATTTAATAGGCTCAAGCATTTTGTCCACCTCTTTCTTTGTCTTAGTCAACAATGTGATCCTAAGTTTCTCTTACCCAGGAGGCACATACCCTGATGGAGCCCCTTGAGTTAGAGATTGGCACATCTCAAGAAATAAAGGTTGTTGACACCTAATCATAGGGATTGGGTGAACAACTGTAAATAGTGTAATTAAATAATAGAGGAAATGGAGAGTCATCAGGAGATGAAACTGAATAGTCACTCCCTCTTGTATATAATAATGAACAGCCTAAATGAATAATATAATCTCATTTTGAGGAGTAACCCCCTGGCCTGACATGGTATTAGAGCCAGCTCCATTTTTGGCAGTTCACTATGCCCTTGTAACTCCCTCTAGCCTATGTTCTGCCTATTTTGCAAAACTGACACCTCTCCCATGCTCCTGAGATCTGAACCCACCTTCCATACACTGTCATATGCGTTTTTATTCCTGAACGTTGCCTAAACGTTGGCCCTGAACACTGCCTAAACGTTGGCCCTGAACACTGCCTAAACGTTGGCCCGAACGTTGACGAGATACGGTCATTTAGTTATGAGATAGTGAAGTTGGATTTATGCTAATAAATTATTTATAATTATGATGTGCTTCTGTTTAGGCGCAATTGTCAGCGATTTGAACCAAGTCTACCGGGATTCGCAGTACATGAAGATATTCTGAAGTTTGAAAATCAAAAGCCATTGTTTGTCACCATATTCCTGAACATTGCTTGAACGACTGGCCTCACCTGGTCGCAGCGTTCCTTTGCACCTTGTTTGCAGCACGCTCCATACGTTGCTCACTCCCTTCCCCAGCAATGTGCACATAGTGCGGCAAAGAACTTCCATAGGACTGGCGCACACAACCAGCAGAACTGGAATCATCGTCGTTGTCGCCAGTAACAGCGTCCCTCTCGACATTGCTAATTCCGTCAATTTGAGTGGAGGTGTCGTCAACGGTGTTGAGGTCGTGCATAGAGTTGCCAATAAAAGAATTGGCAAAGTTGAGATTGTAATGCGGCAAGGAACCCATACGGGTTCCCATCTCCAAGCCACCGAGGGAGCAAGTATTCCGTCGGAAAGCGGTTGATTCTGCTCTGATTGCCGAAGATATCGCACAGTGAAAAAATTGTGGTCTCCAACATAAAGTTCTGAAGAATTGTGAGGTTTGATAATTCCAAGTGTTTCAAGTTTCAACAGTTAGTGCGACAAAACTTGTTGAATGTGGTCTGCCATTGTCTTGTCCATGGACTAAAGATTACTACATTTTTGGCTTTTGGAACCAGGGATTTGGGTATATGAGTTGCATTCGAAGATGTGACCTACGAATTTTTTTGGCTTGTTGCAATTTCTTTCATGATTTTGTGCCCCTATTTTGTAAGAAATTGCAGCTAGTTTCTTGGTTGTTATAAGAATTCAAAATATTGCTACTACACTGCAATTTTTTTTAAACCAAAAGCGCATTGTTTTTGCCAACAGAAGTTTTTTTTACACTACACAGGTTTTACAATGCATTCACTGATATCTTTTGTGGGAGTGGTTCTCACTGGCAAGGAGAACTATCCAGAATGGTGGTGGAAAATCAAACACGCTCTCATTTTTAATGAGCTGTGGAAAGGAGTGTGTGTTGGAGAAGGTGACAAAGAGCCAGAACAACCTACCTCAGACAAGGAATTCGCCATTTGGGAAAATAAGAACAGCAAGGCTTATGCGTTGATTGCAGCATCAGTAAATGAAGAGGTGAGTCGCCATATTTCACCATTTTCAAATGCTTTCGAAGCCTTACAAAAACCAAAGGAACTCTATGACTCGCACTCTGCACTTTAAGTTGTTCAACTCATGATTAAATTGTTCAGCCTTGAAGTACAAAATGATGATCCTCTTGCTCTTGCATCAGAAGTAAAATCTATTATGCATGATATCAAAGTCACTAGTGTTGAACTGAACATTCCTCTTATAGCTTTTCTCAAGGAACTTTATCCCACTTACTCAAAATATCTCGAGTCATTGCAAGCAAATGGAAACCTCAAAGATATTACCTTTGACTCCCTTGGGAAAAAAATTGTTGAAAGAGAGAAAGCTTTTGGGAAGAAGACAGCGCCTCAGTGTTCTGAAGAGCTTGTGTCTCTTGCACATAGAGAGAAGAATCTTGCTCAAGATTCTTCCAAAGCAAGAGGTGGTCGAAGAGGAAAAGGAAGAAATTTCAGAGGCAGGGGACAAACACTCTCAAGGAGAAAAGTCAGATTTGCATTGCATACACTACAAAAGAGATGGATCACATGATGCATCCACATGCAAGTTACCTTGGGACAAAATTGAGCAGGAAAGAAACCAACCCAAAGGTAAAACTAATGACAAGGAGAAAGGTAAAGCACCTGAATCCGCTCACTATGTTGTGGCACATTGTAATAATGGAGTAAATGAAGACTTATTTAAAGCTTCACTCGCTTCTTGGAAAAATGATTGGTTGCTTGATATAGGAGCAACTTGCCACATGACTTTTAAAAGAGAATTTTTTGAAGAATTTACTAACAATGTCAATGGAGCAGTATACTTTGCAGACAAATCAAAACTTAAGCCATTAGGGCTTCGCACAATCAGGCTTAATTTGCTGGGTCTTCCAGACTTTCTTCTGCATCATGTTTTATATCTCCCACAACTGAGGAGAAAGTTGATGTCCTTGGTCCACATCCACCAGCAAGGACACTTCATTCATACGTTTGATGGCAAGCTTGAGGTAACAAAAGCTTCAGACCACTCACTTGTCATGACGGGGATAGAAGAAGAAAGGCTTCTCAAGCTGCAAGGTACCTCTGCTCATGCACAAAATTTCCCATACATTTCTCATTATGAAGAAGGTACATTTCCATCAAGTTTATTATGGCATGCTAGATTTGGACACTTAAACTATGACAGCCTCCACTTGTTGAAGAAATATTGTGTTACTGGTTTGCCTACAGTTCCTAGGAAACTTAAGCAATGTGATGCTTGCATTCTAGGAAAGCATAGCAAACAGTCTTTTCATGTTCACATTCCAGAGCACATAGAAAACTTGAACTCATTCATTCAGATTTATGTGGTCCAATGCCTCTTCCTTCTGCAAATGGAAATAAATATATGATGACATTTATTGATGACTACACCAGAATGTGTTGGGTTTATTTATTGAAGAACAAATCTGATGCTTTTCAAACATTCAAGAATTTCACACATGGATTGAAAATGATGCACAATCTCATATTGGCTCTATTCGCAATGATAATGGAAAAGAATACACTTCAAATGAATTTGAAAACTATCTTTGCCAACATGGGATCAAACATCAAACAACTGTGCCTTATAATCCCCAACATAACGGAGTAGCTGAAAGAATGAATAAGACAATCTTAAATATGGTGCGCTCCATGATGTTTTTCAAAAATGTAAAATTGATATTTTGGGTTGATGCAGTTCTATGTGTTGTATATGTAAAGAATAGATGTCCATCTAATGCTATTAGAAACAAGGCTCCTTATGAAATGTGGTATGGACACATTCCTTCGGTAAGCATCTCAGGGTCTTTGGTTCCACCTGTTATGCCTTGATACCAAAGGTACATATAAACAAACTTGGTGCAAGGAGTTGTAAGTGTATCTTCCTGGGGTATTCAAACACCTCCAAAGCATACCACCTCTATGATGAAGAAAATAAAAAGTTTGTTATATCTAGAGATGTAATCTTTCTTGAAACATCCAAATCTGACAATGTTGTTGAGCGGTAACTTGATTGCTTGGATAGATTCGCAAAAATGAAATTATTTCAAGAATTTGAAAATCAGATTCCACATCTTGAAGGGGGGATTCCTATACTAGATCAACATGTGGAATCTTCTTCTGAAGAATACTCTCCCCCACATGAAACTCCAACAATGGATGATGCTTTAAGTGATGTAACTGATAGAATTGGGAGACTCAATCTTGATTCAGTCCCAATTCAATCAACAGAGCAGCCTGGACCATCTAGGAAAGGTCCCCCAAAGTGGCTGACAAAGACACTTGAAAGTGTACATCTTGATGAAGTTGGAAAGACAAGAACCAGAAATTCAAACCCGGCAAAATGGAGGTGATGTAGATGACTCTGATTCACCTGTTGATATGGATGTTTCTTATGATTGTGAATTGAATTTGTCTACAGATTTTGAACCAACTTCCTTCAAAGAAGTTATTTCTCATGATGAATGGAAAGAAGCAATGCAAAAGGAGTATGATGCCTTGATAAAGAATGGCACTTGGAAGCTGGTTGATCCTCCATTGAGAACCAAACCAATTCGTTGCAAGTGGGTCTACCAAAACAAATATAAAGTTGATGGCTCACTTGACAAGCACAAAGCCAAGTTTGTGGCAAAAGGTTTTGCACAGAAGGAAGGGATCGATTATGAAGAGACTTCTGCCCCCACAGTGAAATGGGCTACCATCCAAACACTCTTTGCCCTAGCAACTCAAAGCGCTTGTAAAGTCCATCAAATGGATGTAAAAATTGCTTTCTTGAATGGAGATCTAAAAGAGAATGTTTTTATGTCCCAGCCTGAAGGATTTGTTGTGAAAGAACATGAACATAAAGTATGCAAACTTGTGAAATCCTTGTATGGCCTCAAACAAGCACCGAGCCTAGTATGAAAAACTAACTGAGCATCTTCTGAAACTCAATTTCAAACATTATGATCTTGATGATGCAACTTTGTTTGTCAAGAAGGTTGGCAAAACAATTGTACAACTTAGGGTATATGTAGATGATGACAGGGAACAATGAGAGCTACATTGCATCCATAAAGAAGGAATTGAGGAAAGGTTTTGAAATGATTGATTTGGGCTATGTTCATTCCTATCTTGGTATTGAAGTAACTCAACATCCGAAGTCCATATTCCTTTCTCAAAAGAAGTAGATTGGAGATCTGTTGAACAGGTTTGGCATGACTAAATGCAATCCTCTGACTACTCCAATGGAACAAAACTTAAAGCTCACATCCATTGAAGGAAAGGAATTTGAGGATGCAACAAAGTATAGACAGCTTGTAGGAAGTCTCAACAACCTGAATACTACCAGACCAGACATTTCGTTTACTGTTGGAATCCTCTCCAGATTTATGCAAAAGCCTTGTGAGGGACATTGGTCTGCTGCAAAAAGAGTTCTAAAGTACTTGAAGGGAACTCAAGACCTTGGACTCAAGAATACACAGGTGGGCGACTTCAGCGTGATTGGATACTCTGATTCAGACTTCAATGGAGACAAAGAAACTGGGGTATCTACTTCGAGTTATGCTATGAGTCTTAGATCAGGAGCTGTCTCCTCGAGATCAGGCAAACAATCAATTCCAACAGATTCCACAACAAAGGCAGAATATGTGGCAGCAACTGAGGCAACAAAAGAAATTGTGTGGCTCAGGAAAATTCTGGAAGATTTGCAGGTAAAAGTATAATCGACTCCACTCATGATTAACAATACCTCAGCAATAAAGTTGGCCAAGAACCCAAAGTTCCATGATCGAACGAAGCACATCAATACAAAATATCATCTGATTCGACATCATGTTGAGGCCAAAACAATCCATCTTCGCCATTGTTCCACTAATGGGCAGATTGCAGACATCTTCACCAAAGCGCTTGGAAGAGAAAAGCTTGAAAGATTCAGAATGATGCTTGGACTCACCAACAACCCTTCAGATTAAGGGGGGAATATTGACACCTAATCATGAGTGGTGAACAACTGTAAATAGTGTAAATAAATAATAGAGGAAATGGAGAGTCATCAGGAGATGAAACTGAACAGTCACTCCCTCTTGTATATAATAATAAACAGCCTAAATGAATAATATAATCTCATTTTGAGGAGTTACCTCCTGGCCTGACAAAGGTGAAAGTGCAACATTAAAGGATATGAAGTTTTGATTTAAAAAAAATGTGATGGTGAGATCAAGCACTTCCCGTTTCTCTTTCTGAAAAAATCTTGTCCATTGGACCAAGTGCCATTGTCTTTCTTTTTGTTGCTTGTGACCCACACCCCCACCAAAACTCCCAAATGGAAATTTGTTGTTGTTTTTCCTCAAGAATGGAAGGAGATCATCATTCTTATTTTTTTATAGATGATGCAACCACCGTTGCCACACCAACATTGGCCTCTTTTTCCATTTTTTTCCTCCTAGCTAAATCCCCTGTGTACATGTTGCAATTCCACAACTTAGTAAGGCCAACAAATGAGCTTTCCCACGATAATAAGTGCTCTGGAAATGATTGTTGCAATAGTTGAATTTCCAAGCAACATTGCCTCCTCCCTTCAACTTGTTGCCTGGCCCTTGCTCTCTTGTGACATACTTCCACAAGGGATATTTATTTTCTTGAGCCTGCTATCTTTCTAGATTCATTCCACCCTCAACATTTGAAGTTGTTGTAGCAGCCCCACTTCCAATAGAGGGAACACTTACAGACCCTAATGAAATTAGAACAAGAGGGGCATCACCAATGGGGACATTCTTCCCCTTTCTTTGCCCCTTACCTGTTGCCCTTCATTGAGCCATGAATGATGTAAAAAATAAAGCAAAAATGCACAAACTTAATAAAAAATGCACATGCAAACTGTTGTAGTAAAAATGCAAAAAAATAGAAGCAAAATGCACTTACCTATTGCTTGAATCACCTCCAAAATGCTCCCAAACCCTTTGCTAGAAGCTCCCACACACTCACAGCAGAAGACAAACTCAAGAACTAGTGCCAAATGAGCCCAAATCGGGCTTTATTCGCCACATGGCACGCTTTTTTAGGAAACACATTGGTCACGTTGTTAGGATTCGTGTGTCCGTCGAATCCCACGATCCAAGACACATTGGACACGCTCACAGGACGTGTCCCAGCGAATCGTGTCTAATTCGTGGGATTCGGGACACAAGAAGGGGTTTGGATGAATCTAGTTTCTTAGGAGACAAGTAAAGAGTCAATAACCAAAGTTTTTGTCACGCACACAAGGAATCTACAGTTAATTGCAGGGGTCGAAGGTACAAGGGCCAGTTTCACAAGTTGCAAAGAAGAAGTTGAAATCCAAGAAGACTTGATGGGAAGAAATTTGTGCTAAGAGTTGACTTGGTGGAAGGAGGAACTCTATGTTTCAGCCAAAGGTCTAGGTTGTCTCAATTTGATTTGAATCTACTAGTGGAATAGTTTGAATGGGTTTTCCCCTTCATAGCAGTTTTGCCCTGGCTGAGTGCCTACATCTTGTGTCCTCTTTTGTGTTTATGATCTTCATTGTTTGACATTTGTCTTGAAGAAAAGAATAAAATTATTTTAGAGAAAAAATAATGAGTAAACAATCACAAGAAAATGTCAATGTAAGAGAAATCAACTTAAGAAAAACCTAAAGTTGTTGCCCTAAGGGATTTCTCAACACTTCTTGCTTCTCACTAACTAGATTGAAGGCTATGCTCCAACTCCAGTTCGTGGAACAATTAATGATGACCTCTCAGTGAGTGATGTTGTGAAGCTGTGGAGCCCCTCCCACAACACTCAGGCTCAGTCTCAGAGGTAGATAGCCCTGAAGATCTACCTGCACATTCAACCCTGTTTATAGTTTCCTCTTCTCTATTTTTGTCCTTTCCATAAATTGCATCATGTGTGAATCTCATAACCTCTGAGCTAGATTTAAGACAAAGCCCAACATCATGCCTGGGGACTTTAGCCAAATGGTATTTCAATCGACAAATCCCTTTTGTCATATGCAGCCCACACAATTTGCAATTTAGTATTTATTGGTTTGTCCCACCTTCAGGTTCCCTACACTGCCAAAATGGGTCCATGGGCTTTGACATATTTGCAGTGGAACTGTTTAATGGACAACTTCAAAACTCAATCCTAGGGCACCAAAAACACACAAAAAAAAGGCATTAAACCCCCACTACATAAAAAATTACAACCTCCTCATTTAAAAAATCAAATTTTTAGAAATTTAAATTAGATTATTTGCAATGAAAAATGGCAATAGAGGTTATATAAAACAGTGAAAAACAAAAATCAAGCTTGATGTCCAAATATGGAAAAAACCATTTCATTGGTTCATGGGCATGAAAATCATAGCAAATGACAAAAAAAGGAGGAAAACATTGGCAGGCAAAGAGGCAAGCAAGCATACGCCTAAGTGTATGGAAAAAATCATTAACATGGGGATATTTAAGAACATACATGTGAATGGAAGAAGAAAAGTCTATCTAGTTGATTTGGCAAATGATCTTGAACCTTTGATCCACAAAAAAATCTTTGTTGGTCATGATAATGGTTGTTTGGACCTCAATCCTTCCATAAAAATCACCACAAGCTCTTCTCCTTCCTTCTCCGACAGCAAAAAAACAAAATAACAAATAAAAACCCAAATCTTGCTTTCAAACCTCATGATCGCGCTTTCCTAGCGATTTTTATGGTCGTGACGAATCATGATTTTTTTGAGTTAAAAAATCATGATTTTTACTCACCGAAAAATCGAGGGGGGATCATAAGTTTTTGTCGATTTTATCAACATTATTGCCGACAATATTTCTTTGCCTTGTTACCTATGAAGTCCAAACCCTAATAGCAATATAGTTTCAAATTCATACACAACATAAGACAATGGAAAAACAATGCAAATTTCCAAGTCACCCATTACCCACTGAACTCATGGGAATATACAACAAATTATAGATAAAAACTAACATGAATAGTTATATGTAATTATGGCAAAGTGCACCAAACCAACTACTAAGGAGTCATTTACCATCCAAACATAGGATTCAACTAAGGTTCTAGCCCAAGTCAAACCATAACAAACCAACACAAAGGAATCTCCTATAAGGCTCTAATCCCATTCAATGCTCTCATGTTTTCCAACCTACTCTTTACAAAGCACACCAAACCCCCATCCAACCCTTAATCAATGTTGGCACTCCCTTCCACTACCCCACACAACACAAGGAAGAAACTCCCTTTATATACTAAATAATCCCTCAATGATCTTCTCCTCTTCCAATGTTCTTTAGTGCAGACAAAGAGTCCAACTGCCAATTGCCTCTTGAGAATACCCTGGAATAGAAAACGCTTAGCCCCAAAACAATTAATGAGCAGTAATAACAGGGTTGCAAGTTACTAGTGTCGCTTCAACTATTGTACAGAGCACACCAAACCCCCATCCAACCATTAATCAATGTTGGCACTCCCTTCCACTACCCTACACAACACAAGGAAGAAATTCCCTTTATATACTAAATAATCCCTCAATGATCTTCTCCTCTTCCAATGCTCTTCAGTGCAGATAGAAAGTCCAACTACCAATTGCCTCTTGAGAATATCCTGGAATAGAAAACACTTAGCCCCAAAACAATTAATGAGCAATAATAACAGGCTTGTAGGTTTACTAGTGTCGCCTCGACTATTGTGGACATTCCAACCATGATTTTCCCTCAACCATCCCATTTCCTCTCATATCTCTAGCAACAAATTCTTCAAACTTCTATGGGCTATTATAAATCAGAATAGCATGGGATTCTCTTGCCATTTCCAACCATAAGAACCATGGGAAAAGAGAACCATAACATGGGAGAAAAAAAAAACAATTAAGGAACATGCATCCTCCCCTCGCCCACAAATGGATGAATAATGAAAGAAATAAAAAGACAATGAGAGTCATTTTCTTGCATGAGATCTACTCTCTTCCCAAGGATATGACAACTTGTACTTTGAACACACACAAAAGTCAAAGATTGATGGGAACACTTGTAAGAAAGCAAGGACAAGAGAGTGTAGTACTTCCCAAAGGACAATATCAAAGCAAATCACCCATCACCCCATTTCCTCTTCCCCTCTTGTAGTATCATAGTCCCCTTGTTGCTTTCTCAAGCAATCCTTTTGGGAGATGTTATATAATCAATATTTATGTATTCTTCTAGTTACACATGCTTTTGCATAAACATAAGCATACCATGGAAAATATAGCAACCAAACCATAATCCTAGCCCACCACTAGGACTCATACGCATTCAATGGTCGAGTCTTGGGGCTTGAGCTCCACAATAGGAATATTTACAATGTCTTTCACATTTTTACAACAAAATATCATTGTAACTTAACCCACATGGCTTATATCATGTCACATAAACAATATCATTCAAAGAACACATAATTTAATACATTCTAATTCAAGGCTAAAAGCGAAGTATTAGAACAAATGATGGATGGGACCCTACTCTAGCTAGTTCACAGGCCACAAAAAACTAGTGGGGGTTAACTTTATGGCCTACATTACTAGAATTTGAAGTATTTTATTCAAAAAAAATGAAGGTTAGGGATGCTCCTATTGCACCAATCATAATTGTTGAGAAATCTAAGGGCAACTCAATTAGGTGATTTCTCTTACTTTGATAACTACTTGTGAGGTCCTCTTACTTAACTTGATTAACTTCTTCTTTAACTTGATTATTATAGTGTTTTTTATCATCAAACAACTACCAAATGATGAAGATCAAAGAGACAAGAGAACACAAAATGTAGGCTACTAGCCAGGGCCAAAACCTCTCCTCTTGAGAGGAAAACCGACAAGAATTCTTCTCTTCATATGGAATCTTCAAATGACGAATTCCAAGACCTAAGACCCTTGACAAAGACCCTTATAAGACCAATTCAACCTTCCTTCTTGATGAGCTTTCTTTACACATCTTACAATAACAAGCCTTGACCTTCTAGCAACCATTTTGAAACCAGCAACTTTAGAAACCCTAACACAAAAGAGAGAGAGAGGTTCAAAACTTTGATCTTGCTTCTTTTCTTCTTATCCTTGATTTTCGTCCTTTTCTTCTAGTCTTGCTACTTCTTTCTTTTGGAGATCGAATTTGCTTGTTGTGTCGAAATGAGGCCGGGTTCCTTCTTATATATAGTCTTTCCAGGTGTACAAATTGCCTACATGAGGCCGACTTGATCTTTCAAGTAGGTCGACTTCTTGTAGCTCATTGACAAGGTCTTGGAGAGTCTTTTATGACTCAAATAAACTTCTTTTACATAATAAAAGATGCCCAAATGGGTCTTACATGTATGATAATGACTCTTTTGACTTCATAATTCTTTGATAAACCTAGAAGCACTCAATGGGTGCTTGACCTATAGATAAATTTATCTTGAGAAAGAAACCCATGCATCAAGAATGACAACAATAAATTTATTTTTCTCTTTTCATCAAATACATAAAATCATGATTACAATAGACATTAGGAAGACCGAATCTAGTTATATTTCAACACACCCTCTTAACTAGGGAGGTATTCATAATCCAATCATGGTACTTGGACATTCTCATACTAATTCTCATAAGAAGAGTCGGATTGGTAAGCCATCTCATAAGCTATTATTTTAGCCTATCTCGTTGCATCTCATCATACCAACCAACATTGTCACATGGTAAGGCCTTGACTAACAACTCTATCTCTCCACAAGATCAAAGCATAATGTTAGCGAAACAATCACTAATAGACAACATCATCATTGTTTCTTAAGGCACATACCCCCACTTGGATGTTCACAAGATATGTCCTTGTAGGACAATTCTTGTCTCAAAATAACACATTCTGAAGGAATTTCCTCTTTGACTACTCTTACCTATTAGATGCCCTACCACATCCTCAAAGAGTATCGGAAACCAAATGCTTACCCAATCCTCCATTCTTTCTTCATAACATGAAAACAAGAATGATGTGTTTATCTCTCCCTTTTAACTAGGGAGAATCTACACATTCCTATAAAAGAAATATTCCAAAGCTACCTTTTAACAAGGGACTTGCCCAAGCTCACTCTCAACTAGGGACTTGTTTCCAATTAGCATCCATCTACTCTTTAATGGAGATCATGGTATTATCAGCGGCTTGTAAGGCTCCTCTTTCTCCATCAAGTCATGAACTTTATCTTCTTCACATGGAGCCTTCCTCATCATCACTTCATTGTAGGTCATCATCCATCTTTTCCATCACTTTTCCTGCAACAAACCATAGTGTTGAACCAATAGTCATGTCAGCTTTCTCTTTATTGAAAAGTGATCTTCTAGTCCACATTTGGCTATCCTTCATATAGCCACCTTTTCCAAGTTATGTTTCTTTCAGGATCTTCCATCCAATCTCATGAGTACTAGTTGTAGGTGACATCTACAACTTTCTTTTAGTAGCCTTGTTTCAACCCACCCAGATGTTGTTCAAAAATCAAAATGAACACCAAATCAAAGTTACTTTTTTAATGATGACCTTTCGTCATGACATCAACTTTTTGCAACATCAACATCGTGCACCATATATGAACCCATCTCCAAGACATATTACCAAGGTCTTCCCTTTCCATTATACATATCAGAGTCTTCATACCTTCTTCTTCCATGGAGATGTCATAGCTAATTATTCTAGTTATCAAATGTTGATTACTTAACTTATCTTACATGACTAAAGTTGCATCTATCACGGACTCTTTTTCCTTTCTTCACATATTACTTCCCCAGGAACTTCTATACATAGTTCCTTCATTATAGTAACCATAATTGTCAACCACCTCATTTTCCACATGAGGTCATATTATGTTGATTTCATCTTATCAATATGTTCAAGGCACATTGTCTACATGCCTTCATGCATCATTCTAATGGAAAAGATCCTTCTTCTTCGATCATGCTCATGAGATAGAGCATTCAACCATGTTATCTGCAACTATATGATGACATGGCTTTATCTATGAAATATATACATACCTCTTCCTCCTTTTGGTCATCTAGACTTCCTTCAAGCAGCTTCGTTTTCTTGCTTGAAGATGAAAGTACTTCAACCAACTTGACATGTTGCACTCCTTTGTCACCATGCCATCATCCTTCTAAACAATGGATCCCATACAAGGTGGAATGTAGACTATCAGTGAGACACTTCCTTCTTCCAAGTAGAGGTGAACCTTCTTATAAAGATTCTAGTTGAGGATCTCGATGATCCTCATTCTGCAAATGCTCCTTTCTAATAATGATGATGTACGATGACCTTTCTCTACCTTCTATCTTCCTAGATGACTTTCCTCCAACCATATATACTTCTACTTGGTTATCCTTGGATGTTTTCAATGGAGATGTCATTTCTATGATAACTATTATAGCATGTAGACTTTCTACTTCAACTATCCTTCCATGCTTCTATGATGATGTCATCTCTATCTTGTTTTAATGTCTCTTATCATACTTGTGATGCTTCCTATCATTTTCTATAATTGAAACGAACCGAGGACATTATCTCAATGATATAAGAGATCTTTCACTTCCTCCTTCGATTTCTTATTTTCAGGTTCTTCTACTTCTTTGGTGATATGGGCTTCATTTCTTTCCTTTCTCTTCTTGTTGTCCTTCTTGAGTTTGGGACAATTCCTTTTGTAGTGCCCATATTCATTACCCTCATAACATTGTATCTTTGACATATCAATCTTCTTCTTTTTCCGAGAACCAAACTTTCCAAACTTTCCTTTTCTCCTAGCCATAGCAACATATGCTTGAACTTGTTCGTTTGATCCAACATCGCTCTTTGCCCTCAACCTAGTTTCTTCAATCTTACATAATGACCAAAGTTCATTGAATGGAGTGGCTTCCTTCTTTCCATAGATACTTGATACAAACCCCATTCATCAAGTAGTGCATTGAGCACAACAGTGGTCATTTCTTTATCAGACATCATTTCTCGTAGTTCTTGTAGTTGATCTCTTATTTGTGACACCCTCATAAGGTATGAGGCTATCTGTTCTTCCTCTGATACCTTCATTTTGAAAAATTTGGTTCTCAATGATATCACTTCTCCTGCAGTGCTTACAAAAAACAATTCTACCAACTTTTCATAGATTTCTTTCGATGTCTCCATCTTTGCTACATAAGGGATGAGTGAATCCTTGATTGATTCTATGAGGATTTTATGGGCCCTTACTTCTCCTTTCATATACTTCGATAATGCTTGAGCTTGCTCTTGAGATGGTTTCGAGATGGAGCCCTTTACATTTTCAACAAATTCATTCTCTATGAGGATCAAATCTATCCTCCTCTTCCATGCAAGGAAATTTGATGACCCAGCCAATTTAGTGCTTTCCTTGATAGTAGATTCAGACATGAATATAAAGATACTTACTTGTCAAGTGAAAATGCTACTAGATGATTATATCTTCAACTTGATGATGTTGCTTCCTTGATTGTCTTCTTCAAGGATGTTTGAGATGTGATCTTTGCTTCAATTTGAGCGACATCACCTTGATTTCATTGATGATGATGGCAATGCTTCTTCTTGCTTCTTATGGATGTAGAAATGTAGAATATTCAAGACGCTTCAAATATGTAGTCCTTTCTTTGAGTGGAGGTCCCTGAGGTCTTCTTCTCCTAGTGATGATGTAATCCTTGAGATGAGTACTCCTCGTTGGTGCTTCTTAGTTTGCTCGACCCTTATGTATCCTTCTTTCGAGCGGATGAACTTCAAGTTACCTATTCTTGTTTTGTCACCTTAGCTCTGATACCATGTTGAGAACTCTAGGGGCAGATCAAATAGGTGATTTCTCTTACTTTGATGATTGTTTGTGATGTCTTTTTACTTAACTTGATTAACTTCTTCTTTATGTTGATTATTATAGTGTTTTCTATCATCAAACAGCTACCAAACAATAAAGATCAAAGAGACAAGAGGACACAAAATGTAGGTTGCTAGACAAGGCCAAAACATCTACTCTTGAGAAGAAACCCCACAAGAATTCTTCTCTTCTTATAGAAACTTCAAATGATGAATTCCAAGACCGATGACAAAGACCCTTCCAAGACCAATTCAACGACAACCTTCCTTCTTGATGAGCTTTCCTTACACAGCTTATAGCAACAAACTTTGACATTCTAGCAACCACTTCGACCCCAGTGACTTTTCCAACAACTTCAACTTGTCTAGCGACTTTAAAAACCCTAACACAAGAGAGAGAGAGAGGTCCAAAACTTTCATCTTCTTTTCCTCTTATCTTTGATTTTTGTCTTTTTCTTCTAGTCTTGCTGCTTCTTTCTTCTGGAGATCGAACTTGCTTATTGTTGTGTCCAAATGAGGTCGAGTTCCTTCTTATTTATAGGCTTTCCAGGGGTACAACTTGCCTACATGAGGTCGACTTGATCTTTCATGTAAGCCGACTTGTTGTAGCTCGTTGACAAGGACTTGGTGGATCTTTTATGACTCAAATAAATTTATTGTAAATAATACAAGATGCCCAAAGGGGTCTTACATGTATGAAAATGATTCTTTTGACTTCATAATTCTATGATAAGCTTAGAAGCACTCAATGGGTGCTTGACCTATAAATAAATTTATCTTGAGCATGAAACCCATGCATCAAGAATGACAATAACAAATTCCTTTTTCTCTTTTCATCAAATACATAAAATCATGATTACAATAGACATTATGAAGACTAAACCTAGTTACATATTTCAACACTAATTTCTCCAACATCTCAACTAACACCATGTTCTCTATAGTAGCATAACCAATCACAACATTGCAACACTTACCTTTGGATTTGCACTTAGTTTTGAAGATATTTTTCTCAACACTTATATGTTGGTATCTCTTGTAGCATTAGCACAATCTTTCCTCTACACATCATCAAATTCTCGTCTCTTGTTGTTATTGTTGCAATTATTGCATTCTCTCCTTGCATCTTTCCTTGGGCTAATTGTGATCTAGCCCCATTAACATCCCTATCTAAGCATTTAGATGATCTATAGTCCTCTTCTCTATGTGTAGAAAAAAATTCCTTCTATAAAAACCAATATTTAGGCCCCTACCTTGATAACCACCTCAAGTTTTGTATCTACCTCTGCCAAATGTATTACCTTCATCCGCCTTATGAAACCTCTCTTCACATAAATCCTATGTCTAGGTGTTGAACTCCTTTTGGTAACCTCTACCATCATTTCTCCTATGCTAATTCTCTTTTGCTCCCAATGCTAACTGATAAGCTTCCTCAACTATGCATATCTTGTGCAAGCTCATCTTATCTTGAAATACAAACATACCTAAAGACTCTCTAATACTCGACCCCATCATGATCTGTGCAAATGGAAATTTTAAAGAATTCCTCCATATATTCTTGCAAACTTTGGTCTCTCTACCGCAAGTTATGCATTTGTCTAGAAAGCATGTGTTTCTAGTTCACTTGTAAAAACTTTTATCTCAAGATGGATACCATCTTACTCCAACCCTTCCCTTATTTTGGTGAACTCATTTGCATTTCATCTTATTTAGGTAATCTATATCTTTTTGTGTTCAAAGTACCTTTCCATCTTACTTTATCTAGAAAGCACTTGGTTCTAGTTCACTTGTAAAAACTTTTTATCTCAACTTGGATACATTCTTACTCAAATCCTTCCCGTATTCTAGTGAGTTCCCTCACACTTCACCTTGTTCATGTCTTTTATCTTCTTGTACTCAAAGTACCTTTCCATCTCACTTATCCAATGCAGTAGTACTTCTGCATTCATACTAACATCAAAATGCCAAACATCAACCTTGACCCTCCTACTTTTCAAAATCTAATGAATACACATTCTAAACTACCAGAAGTTTTAGTCTGTTTGTGTCCTCTCTCCAGGCTTACTTCCTTCAAGAGTTCTTGCACTCTTGTGCATTGCTCCTCTACATATTGTCTACACTCTTAGACTCTTCTCCTCACTATTGAGATCTTCTATTTCAAAATCTAATGAATTGAATTGCAACGTCTTCTCCCTGCTTACTTCGTGCACCTCTTCAAGTTTTGGTTCTCAACCACTACCCTATGGTTATCCACTATGTTGTCTTGTTTCTAATTTTTCAATACTTCTTAATCATTGTATCTCTTAGTTTGAAATTCATTTATGTCCTCATCTTGTCATTCCAGTAATTCTCACTCTCCTAATTCTAGAAACTCCAAGAAATTTCACTTTCAAAACTTCTTTCAATCACCAAAACTTCTCTGATACCCCAAAATTTTCAACCTCGGCCTCTTCGTTTCTCTAGTATAAAAAATGATGCAATGGGGAAGAGAAATGTACTCAAATTAGGCCTTGTACACTTGTTTTCACACCACACAATTTCTAGTGTTGCAAGAGGAAATAAATATAAGTACAATCACACACACAACCAAATATAAGACACAATGGAATGCAGTCAAAAAGGTCTATGAATTCTCATGATTCATATATTATAATACACATTCTAAACTACCACAAGTTTTAGTCTGTTTTTGTCCTCTCTCTAGGCTTACTTCCTTCGAGAGATCTTGCACTCTTGTGCATTGCTCCTCTACATATTGTCTACACTCTCAGACTCTTCTCCTCACTATTGAGATCTTCTATTCCAAAAAATGTCCCTTCCCTTTGTATTCTTTGTCCTCGAGCATCTAATCCTTCCAATTCCATTTCATTTACTCAAGTTCGATGCCATTCTTCTCTAAGTCTCTATTCTCTTTCTTCTATCCAACCCTCACACAAAATCGACCTCCTCCTCTTCTTTGAAGTGAACATTTCTCTCCTTGCTACCATAGAGACCAACTCAATCTCCTTTGTGTTGCATTGCTTTATTCTCCATCCTCACAACTTTGGGGTTTCCAATGCCTCAACCAATTGACCATGACACTTTACCTTACCCTTTTCTTGACTCAACCTCACTACAACAACATCACCCTCTTCAACTTCTTGCGTTTTTCATCTTCCTCTATTTGCACCATTATCTTTCTTCCCACATGTACATTATTCTGCACCCTTTTTTTCCTTCTATGTGCCCCCACCAAAATTTTGTTTGCACCTCCAAACCTACCTCTAATTCTAGACAAGAACCTTACAAATTGTCCTCTACATTGTTTCAAGTAGACATCCATCTACACAACAAAACTTAAGATGTTGAAGTACTAAGAAAGAGATGAAACATCCTATTTAATACAGCTCTCGATTGATTATTGTCATAACCTCATTAAGGCAACCAAGCCAGCGGTGTCAACACCAATAAACACACAAACAAAGGAAATTAAACCCATCTCTATATTTTAAACACCCAATACAAGAAGCAAAGCAATAAAGACAATCTTGCTATAGAGTGAAGATGAGATAATGACGAAAAGGTTTTCTCTGAGATCAAAAGTGAGGATACAGAACCAAGTTCCAACAATACAATATGTTAAGCCCACTTGACAACCTATTGAAAGCTGCTTAAAGACTAATGGCAGATGAAAGTCAAGATGTTGTAACACCAAAGACATTCAAAACAGCAACAAGTACTTACAGAACTTGGCTTGGATACAACGGCAGTCACACATTATACAAAGGAAGTCATTGTCCAGATAGACGATGACCCTTCTTCAGCATTGAAAAGTCTGAAAATCCACCTTAAGAAGCAATTACTCACTTTGGCAGTCTTATAAAACACACTAGATCAAAGAGCTGCAGAATGTGAGAGGCTAAGACAGGAATTGGTTCACAAAGAACAAGAATCAAAGGTTGAAATGCTCAAAAGGAAGAAGAGCAGGGGGGCATATTGTCTCATGCTGACATAGAACACATAGGGACCATTCATTGTGTTAACCTGTAAATTCATGGTTCATTTTGCATTTTTTGGAGGCATTATTTTTTCACCAGCACAATACCAGGAGATGTTTCCCTGAGAGATTCAATCAGGTTGCTTAAGAACATTATTTTTGTCACCTCACACTGCTCCACCCAACCAAAGACTGACATACAATTTCATGCCCTTGCCACAGCAATTCTTTCATTCATATCATCTAATATTACTTTCTAAGTATTTTTTGCTTATGAGGGTGTTAATTTAATGATATATTGATAGATTGTAAATTTGTATATAAGCCACGGTATGAAGTCACCGTGGAGACTTTCTAAATATACTACTTATACTAAAGTTTTTCGTAATATTAGTTTACAGTATTTTAGTATACATTCATTTTCATATGTTTGCTTTGCAATTCAACTATCATGGGTCCATATACCACATGCTAGTAAGCAATGGCCGCTAAACAAACACCTGGCCAACATACGAACAGTTGTGTGGGTCTATGTATGGAGTCTGGACACTCAAAACGGTTGTCCAACTTTCAAATTCATGACCCTCTGTAAAGTTTTGTAGATGTTCTATGCTAAGAGCAATTTCACTTTTCACACAGCAATCATACAAGTAGTTAAGCAAAATGCAGATAGAAGATATAAGCAGATCTTTCAGAAGACAAATCAGAAACAGGAAAAATGTGTGTGTTCGTTTCGGCGGTCAACAGGATGCTTCAACCAGCAAAGTCTCCTTTGGTCAGCCAGCCCAGATGT
>APFE031626695.1:6145-16340 GCA_000404065.3 Pinus taeda | reverse complement strand
ATAATCAGAGTCGACATAACAATAATAATGTAAGGGCACAATAATAACAATAGTGGGCTTCTATGGGGCACAATGGTAACAATATGGGGACTACATGGGTACAACAATATAATAAGGGGTTATACTAATAACAATAAGGGGTTACACTAGTAGTATAGGGGCCTAACATAGTAAGTCATCTGAAGTAGGAGAAATATTTGAGTCCATACCATATAAAAAATATTTGCTCAATGGAATATCTTCATTCGATATCAACACTTCCACATCATAAAGAGGATGGTAAGAATGACCATTAAAAACTGTACCTGGTGTCAATGGCCTTCACGATCGTCAATTGATACCTTCTCTAACCCTGAATCTCCACCTTGTCTCGCTACCCACAAGATCTCCTTCCATTGTTGAACACGACAAGGGTGGTCAAAACATCACACACAATTGGCCAATAGGTGGCCAGTCACATGAAAACCTAAGCACCTAAAGGGGATCCCCGATAATGGATGTGTTTCCTAAAGGAGTGTTCCCCCCAAATTAGATCCAATTTAGCAAAAATCCCACCCACAAATCCACCTCCATAAGAATCCATGCCATGTTCTTATGTTGTGCAGGCAATCCTTTTTGCAAACATAAACAATCCCTCTAGTCTTATGGGAGGATCTAGCAACAAACTAGACAAATATGTGCAAACTTTCCTAGTTTATATCAAAAAATACAAAGGAGGATAGATGACCTACCTCACTCTGATGCTAACACTCATTGATGTCGTCCTTGATCTTCTTGCTTCCAAGTTCAATCCTCTCTATGTTGTTGTGGACGAATAACTACAAGGAAGATCAAATAGAGACGACAAAGGCATACATATAATAATTCATTCTAACATAAATTATGTGACAGATCAAGGAGTATCACACTAAATGAGTAATGATTTACACACTTATGGAAAGCAAACCCAATGTATTATTAATATAAAGTAAGGTAAGAATACAACCACTTAAGCCTTGATGTTGGAAACCTCCTTTAGGTGAGTTTCTGAGTCCTAACCTCAACCTTCAAGCACTCCTTTCTCCATAGAAAAATGGACAGTAGTTAGGCATAGTTTTAGCATACGAAAGCAATAGAGCAAGAGCCAACCAGCAGCTAACCAAAAGTAGGTGGTAGGGGTTTGATTTATAGGGAAGGAGAGGGAGTTGAGGATCCATAAAAGGAGGGAGAGGTTCCACATTTCAAGGGGAAGATCCATGAAAGTAGGATCAAGAACCAGGAATGGGAGGTCTCTCTCTAATCCTCATTTAGCTGCAACCAACTCGTCGTTCTTGAGACTTATAGTAAGTGAATCTTCTCCTCCATTTTAGGAAAAGCTGCTTGAAGACAGCCAGTGCGGATTTTCCTATCAAAGCGCGCACTACCAGTGCTAGTCACTAGCTAGACAAAAGGTTACCAGCAAAGGTTTGTCTGCTAAAAGTAGTGTTGGTCTTGCAAAACAAGGTTTTGGACAAGTTCTTCATAATTTCTTCAAGGCAAGTCCTCTTCTTCCTTTTGGGATGCTTCTAAACATGTTTCATGGTGAATACATTTTTTTTGACAACTTTCATCACTTTGCGACACTTGTGACATTGACGACACAAAGTGTAACACCTAGGATATGAGACTGGGAGTGAAACAAAATATTGTATAACAACTTATCCATATCCCATAAGCTACAATCCTCTAGAAAATAAATCTCCTTATTGAGTTCCTTATCTCCTCAATGGTGGTGATGACTAAAACTCCAAATGGAGTCCATGGAGTTTTACCCACATCAACTTCCGCTTTGGCACCTCTTTAAAGGGATTGAACCCTACAAGCTAGAACTGGAGAGTTAAAAAACTCCAACCATTGACCCATGGAAGCTATAATATTTTAGCAGGATCCTCGGTGTGGAGAAAATGAAAACAATACCACTGACTATAAAGGATACTAATCCTAGGCATGTACTTGATAACTAAAAACCCATGGATATCTGCCCAAGCCTGCATTTTTGGTCCATCCATATGAGAGAATTCCCACCTGCCAACAAGAGAATGTTATTGAAGTCTAACCACTCTATCCCAAAAGATGTTCGAGCAAAAGATAAGCTTATGAACCTCCTCTAATAATTTCACAACCTTGTTTCTCCTCACTTTCACTTTTCTCGCGTTCGGAAAGTTGTCTTGTGGATATACACATTCCTCAGTCACTGAAGGACCAACATAATATAATGAAGGAATATGAGAGTGGGTGAACACCCCCGAAGCTAGAAAATCAAATAAGCACTACCTCAACCCACATTCGGCCTCTAACGTTTCTCAAACCAACATGTCTAAATCCAGAGAGAAAATTCCTTGCATGTCAATGCCACCTACCTCCTACCCATTATGTCCATCAATCCCAATCACCATATATAAAGCAAGTGTCATAATCCACTACATCACAAAGTATGTGTACATACCTAAGCCCTAAAGATATACAATCTGGCCCCTAAATCAAAGAATAAATGCCTCTAGAGAGATAAATGTTGATGATCCACATCTGCCAACAAATATATGTGCGCCAATAAAGCCCAAAATAGGAAGTGTCATGTCGATCTAGAAAATAATTCTAGCAAGAACATCCAAATATGTCAAGACCCCACAGCAAGATGAGTGGAGAATTCCACGTCAAAGAGAAGCCAGACCAATTTGTGACCACACAAACCCCAAGATAAAATACACCCCCACACTGCCAATACCCAAATCAAGGAGATCAATAAATTTTACCAACCATCCCCCCAAGGAGTAAATTTTGATTGTTGGAAACAGTGTAGTTAAGTAGTGAAGGCTCGAATATAGAAGGCCACCCGATACTCAAAATTAAATGCATCTTAAAGTGTTCATCAAATCCTAGATAAATACGAGTACCTACACTAGATCTCAACAAGAAATAAAAATCGCCACCTCAAAATAAATCCAACATGTCGCTAAAATGGACCAAGGCTTAATGGCCCAAATCCGTCCCCATGGCTATGATCTTAATTATTTAAAGTGACCACCCAATTTGCTCACGAAGTAATAAAAGTAACGTCAAATCAATAGATGTGGCTGAGAAATTGCTCATAAATGTAGCAGATCAACCACCAATAAATGTAGCAGATCAACTGCCCAATTAAAATTAATTTCCATCAATGCTCGATCACATCCAGAATTAAGCCAATACCCCAAAAACCAGCGTTGGAGTCTTCAAGAACATGGACGAAAATACCAACATAACAGAGAAAACCAAACATGTAAATGAATGTGTCACTCAAACATAGTGAAAATACCCCTAGACGATACACATAAATACAACTAGAATATCAGAATAGGCCACAACAGTCCAAGGCCCGATATTTGGGATACTAGTGTGGAATAAGTCCGACACAAGAATCCACCCCACAATGACCATAGAATAAACCCACAAATCTAGAACCATCACACTATGTGTACAACCTTATAAGCATCTAAATTCTCTATGATATAGAGAAGAAACTAGAGACACCAATACAGAACCCCCAATCAATGATCACCTCCAAATAGCCAAAAAAATGACACTCATAAGCAAAAAAGTGAGAATAGAACCAGGTCTCTCCCAAAGATCCCAGAGTAAATAACCAAATCACCTAGTTCACTAACACACTTATCTAATATTAATACATATAACCTTCAAACCCCATAAACTAGAGACACAAGTGGCAATAATATCACCATATACCTACAACACCAACAAAAAGAGACCCCCAGCGAGTGGAAGGGGACAAAACGAAGTGCCCACATACCCCAAATAAAAAACATACTAGTAGAGGCAAATATTTAGTTGACGTGCCAACATTCGATTGCTCCATCATCCTCCATCATTGCTCCATAAGCAAATCAGTAAAGGTCAATATTTCGTCGATGTTCCATCATTCCATCAATCCATCATTGCACTCAAAAGGCACCTAAATAATTTAACATTGTGCCAACTTGGCCACTGTAGAATACCATGTGTTTGACAATATAGAAGCCTTTTACTAAGTAATGTCATGCATTAGCCACTATTAGCAACGTATGTCAATTTTTGGAAGCCTCTCCCTTCTTTCGTGGTGTGGAGCTCTATCTATTATAACTTTAATAGTAATAATCCTATATCCATGCATTACAATTCTACATTCTAGATTTAAATTACAGGGAAGTAATACTACACTAATCCCTTAGAACTACAAACCTAGGTAGCTTGTTTATCATAATTGAAGTGATGCAGATTAATGAATTGAACTTAATTAATTAATTAATTGAAAAGCTTAACTTTCAATATCCAATATTTGATAGTGTTGGGTTTAATTAGATAAAAATAATTAGGTCGATAGGCCTTTCTTCTATAGGAGTGACACATGTGCACACATTTTTCCGCTTACCCTCCTCCTTTGCACTTTACAGTTGTGCACCATATTTACGCGAGTGCACCATATTTACGCGCCAGTTTCAGGGCATACTTATAGACAGACTCGTGGATTTACTTAGACCTTTGGATTGAGTAGGTCGTGACTCTGTGGTTGTCAATGGCGTTGCTTTTGGGAACATAGAACTGGTGGAAATGGGCGTGGAGAAGTGCAGACGTGAAAATACTTAGAGTCTTTGCTTGATATCATGAAGCTCTGCGACTCTTCATGGCTATTTTCGTCGCTTGCTGGCAACCCTTCGTTTACTTCACGCTGCTCTGGATCTGTAGTCATACAGCTTGACGATGACATGGAGGGATGTGATTAACTCTATGAAGCACAGGCTTATGACTAATACGACCGTAAGCGTAATCTTAAGGCCAAGAGAATCGTCTGTGTAGACCTAAGAATGTTTCTTCCACCACTATTACCCCCAAACCCTCTACCTCTGTTGTCGCCGCTGTTGCCACCCATCATTTTTCTGCATCTCAGGCCAGCCATTGAAGCAGCGCTGCCCCCATCTTGCCGCCTCTGGAGACTACAGAATCAAAATGGGATTAAGAGGAGCCCCTTGCCCTAGGACTAAGAAGAGCCTCAAGCTTTAGCAAACATTATTGCAAACTACCAAATGTAAACTTGAAGCAACACCTAGAGCTTTGACAGACATTATTGTGAACTGTGAGATGAAAAGCTCAAAGAAACACCCAGAGCAGTAACAACTTAGGAATTGTTTCATCCACATGTTATTATACCCTCTACTACCTGTAATGACTACCTTTAAATCTACATCATAGTTTTACTCTAAGCAGGAATAGGCTAAATTACGCAGCCAAAGATGGATATTTTATTTAGCTTCTTCTTCATCGTCAGCAGCTTCAGTTTTGACCTTCTAGGTTGGACATTCTTCAAAACTGACAACATACTCTCTAATTTTCTCCACTCATACTTTGATCACTGATATTTCTTTTGTGATGGATTTCCACCGCATCGGTCCTTGGCACTGGTTGTGATAAGTCATACATTGAATCAAACTTGAAGGATGACGTAACAAATATATAAAATTTATAAGGAAACACCTTAAGTTGAATTACTCATAATTAGTTTTGGAGGTGTAAAAATAGTTATTATAGGTTGAAATATTATATTCTAAAATTTCCTTGGAGATTGTAAGAGTGAAAAAGTGCATTTCCATACCATTTCTTAAGGTATTTGTTACTGTAAATAATTTGCATGTGTGTGGCATGTAATTACAAATAATTTATATAGGAGAAGATGTTTGGAAATTCATTTTAGTTTTAAAAACCGTAAAATAAGGTTAAGAAGACACAAAGGTGGCACTTAAAGTTTGGTAGTGCACAAATGTCATAGTTTGTTGAGGCGTTTTTTTTAAGCTTGCATTGTGGTGTAAGGTTTATTAACAAAGCTATAAATATTAAATGTGTACATTTATTTATTAACACTACAACATATCTCTCATACTAGACTATATAGCACTTTTGGGGCACTATATATTATTATATATATAGTATATATATATATAATATAATATATATAAATATCAAATTGCTTATTCAATAATATACATTAGTGATGTCAAGTCTCACTAACACAACCAGTTGAGGATGGACCTCATTAGCAAGGCGACCTAGGATCAAACCTCACGGGGGGTGTTGTACCTTGTGCTAGGGGAGGAGACATGCTAAAAAATCCAGTCAACTTAAGGCTGGTGTGGCCTAGGCCAGGTGCGATCCCCAGGTGACTTTGACGGATTAGATGCCCCTAGGTTGCGGTTCCTCAAGCCATAGGTCAAGCCTCAAGGATCAAAAACAACTTGACAATATATATATATAATATATAATATATATATATAATATATAATATATATTATATTATTATTATATATATTTTAAATAAATAATATATATATATATATTATATATTTATATATATTACAGAGAGAGAGAGAGAGAGAGAGAGAGAGAGAGAGAGAGAGACCCCGGGTTCAGGCATGGAAGGCCAACAATGGTCCGTTGTAGTCTAGGACAGCACTAGCATTTTCACCTCACCCCGAAGGGCAAAAAGTCTCACCCGAAGCATGCCACGACCAAAAGGGGAGAAGGACTCAACATGGGATTGAGGGGGTCTAAGCTATACATAGGCAATCATACACATATGTGGTCATAAAACATGGAACAGAGATAATGATATCCTCAACTTGTACACAGATACTCATCATATATACCATAGAACTAACAACATACTAGCGTCGATCTATCAAGCACCATTCTCATGTAACAAAGAGACTAATTAGAATTTTGATCAGCCATAATACAAGATGCGTAATACACTTATGAGTCTTAACAGTCATCAGGTCGAATTACATCAAAGTGTCAGAACATAATACATTATAATTTGGCTTCTCGCCATCAACAATACAGAGAATACCCGGCTCAGTAGCTCGGGTCAGATTTGCTCCGTAACTCAGTTCCTTAGTTCCTAGCCCTTCCTACTTCTGCTCTGGTGTCTGCGTACCTGCTCAGTGGCCCAATCCTTCAGTGTCTCAGCAACAACCCCAAAGATCAATGAAACTCCACAACAATAGTAGCAACACCACCAACAACTAATAACCAACCCCTTCCTTTCTGTTCTTCCTCTCTTTATATCCTTCTCAGCTGCCTAGACTGCCAGTTCTCACTCAGCTGCTTGCTTCCTTGGCTGCCTCTGCGCTTTCCCGTCTCCTCGGCTGCCTTTGCCTTCTGCTGCCACCTTTCCATCACCTTCCTGCAACTGCTCGTTCTGCCACCCAACCATTGCTGCGATTTGTCCTTTCCCGCCCTACAGTTGGTCAAAACTGGTCAAAACTCTTCAAAATTAACGAAGGCTCCAACAGGCCTCGATCACAATTTCTTGACTCGTCCTCGAGTCAAGTCATTTCTACCTCTGGTAGCTCTGTTGTTATTTCCATGGGTTCTACGGGTGGCGTCTCTCTTGCTACTAGTGTTATTTCCATTGTCTGTTGTGACGACACTTCTGTTGTTGTGATACCTTCTTGTGGAATAGGCATTCCTTCCGTTTCCAACCTAGCTTGTGGGTGGCATTTATTTCTATGCCCCTTTCCTGACCTTGTGACTCCTCCATTCCAAACTAAGGCTCCAACTTGGGGACTGTTGTTGTCATCTGCTGCCTGAACTCGTTGTATCATTGGATAGCCAAGTTCTAGTTTGCGAGGATTGCATCTGCACTTTGTGTAAATGTCTCGGTTGATTGTGACGTCAAGGTTGTCAGCCATTGGACCTGCAAGCCATCTAGTTGCTGGTTGCTTCAGTCGCATGCCTCTTTCAATAGCAGGACCTGAATCCGCACCGAGGGCCGCAAGTCTTGGATTACCCTCTTTCTTCTAGCCGACTCCTCCTCAATTGCATCAACCTGGGCTTGGAGGATGTCTATTTGTTCATTTAGTTGTTGGAGCTGAAAAGGATCTGTGCAGGCCCTTGTGTTGACAAAAAGAGACTGAATATGTTCTCGCAATGGGTAGACTTGGTGATTCTTTAGAGCTAGAATGCCCGACCAGTCATGGACTTTTCCCATTAAGGCATATCCATCGGTGAGGGCGTCAGCTAGTGCTTGTTTCTTTGTCTCTAGCTCTCGCATCTTGCTTTCAATTGAGCATGCATATATTTCCACAGGGTCTAGTAGTACGAACCTTACGGTCTATAGCTTCTTCTTCATCTCTGCATTTGTGGTCACTGGGAATATGCATGTCATCTATATGTGATCGCAATAGTCGATCAAAGAGTAGGTGGACATGTCTGTCGGTGCTTCCGTGTTGGCTTTGACAATTGTTGGCCACATGGCTTGGAATCTCAGCATAAGTTGATGCACTTGTGCTTGCAACCCTGTATTTGCCTCTTGCAGGCAATCGCGTTCTTTTGTTACTGTGAGCAATTGCATCATCTGATGCTCATGCTCCTTAACAAATTTCTCATGTAGGCCCTCGGCCTTATGGGCGGCTTGCTGAATAAAAGAAAATAATTGGGCTGATGATTAGTGATAAAGTGTATCAGCGCTCATTGTGTATGGTTCTACAAACTGTTGTTATAGGGGTAGGCCGCTTCCAATGGATTTATCGGAATGTGAGGCAGGTGAATGCTCTTGTTGGGATGGTTATTGTGATGGCAGGGTGAACTGTGGTGTGACTGGGGTGATACTAGGGTTTGGGGGACTGTTATTTTTATAGGGAGCGCGGGTAGGTACAGGCCAGTCCTTTCTCTCCCTACCAACTGGAATCTAGGCGTCTTCCAATCAGTGGGCCTAGTCCTAGCATTGGTGTTGTAGTCTCAATAGGTGGCATTTCTAAGGTCAAGGTGGCATCTTCCTTCCAGCCAGTTGACTGAACGTCTGCTTCCATAGATATTCTCCTATAGCCGAAGGGGAAGAGCTCAGACACCGTTGCGGAGGTGGAAGCTCTTTGCAGGGATGACTCCCGCGACTGATGTATTGTTGTGGTTGTGTTGTTGGGGATTTCCTCGACTATGGCAGTTGCGGGAATTTGATGCTCGACCTCAATAGTGAGATTGACGACTGGGGCTGGGGTGCTAACTTTCGGCATTTTAGTAGCCGGAATTTTGACTTGGGGGGATACACTCGCGAGAGGTGTTGTTGAGAGGGGTGGCGTTATAATTGGAAACAGCATAGTTGAACCTTGAAAATGTTCGGAATATTCACCCTCACCTGGCTCGAAGCTTGCGATTGTCCTCCTTACCTTGAAAATTTTCTCCTCCATTTGAAGCAGCATTGGTTAGAGTACTTCCATTGCCACCCTTCTACTGCTGATTGTTGTGTAGGTTTTAACCCTATACAGAAATTACCTGCATACGAATTCTAAAACAAAGAAAATGAACAATGCGAGAGCATAACACATAAAACACATGTGCATAGAGATTTTCCCCTGGATCCCAAAACTGGGACTACCAGCTTGATTTTTCATTATGTTCCTTTCAATGTTACAATACATATTTATACATGCCGAAGCATCCAATACCATGGACCGAAAAACCATCACATCCAAAACCATGGACCGAAAACCATAGGTAGGTTCGCCCAACCTAATATAGGGTCCAAAAAAAAAAAAATCTCGGGGCACTGCCCCAAACCTCGTAGAGGGGGGCTACTCGCCCCCCTCAAACCCACCAGACAGGGGGGGTTGCTGCCCCCCCTGTGACCCCTCCGCTGCACAATCGGCGCAACCAAGGGGGGCCCTGCCCCCCTCTAACCCACCGGTTCACTATGTAGGTTAGTCGTGGAAAGAATATAACACAACCCAACAATCTCCCACTTGTTGTTTTCTTTCCACATGGGGCCACAGGGAGAGCTTAGTCATTTTTCTAGCCCTGAAACGCCCATTGTTTCTCTACACCAAGAGAACTTCTCAGAGCTCACCGATTTTGTCAATGCATCTGCAGTATTCTTCAAAGTGTCCACCTTTACCAACAACACCTTTTTGTCTTCTATCATATCCCTCACAAAGTGATACTGAACATCAATGTGCTTTGTCTTTGAATGATATGCAGGGTTCTTTGCCAAAAAAAATTCACTTTGGCTGTCACAGTCTATCCTTATAGTTCTCTGTACTAACCCCATACTTGAACACAATCTCTGCAACCAAACTAATTCCTTGCTTGCATGAGTGGCTACCATGTATTCTGCCTTTGTAGTTGATAGTGCCACTACAAATTGTTTCTTACTCAT
>APFE031626673.1:24500-38440 GCA_000404065.3 Pinus taeda | reverse complement strand
ACCATGGTTCAAAAACCATCGCATCCAATACCGTGGACCGGAAACCATCGCGTCCAAAAAAACATGTGCGAAAATCATGCACAAAACCATGGGTGGGTCTGCCCAACCTAACATAGGGTCCAAAACCAAAATTTTCTGGGGCACTGCCCCGAACCCCATAAAGTGAGGTTATGGGTGCCCTTCAAACCCCCTGTTAACTATGTGGAAAGTATATAACACAACCCAACATTTATGACTAGAAGAAGTCACACTTGCAAAGCTTTGCATAGAGCTTGTTCTCTCTCAGTAGTTGTAACATTGTAGCTATATGTTTTTCATGCTCTTCTTTGGTTCTTGAATACACCAATATGTCATAAAAATATACAATGACAAACTTTTCCAAACAAGAATGTAACATGATGTTCATTAGGCACATGGATGGGGTAGGGTTATTGGTAATCCCAAAGGGTACCACTACAAACTCATAGTGCCCATATATTTTCCTACAAGCAATTTTATGAATGTCTTCCTCCTTGATCCTTACTTGATGGTAGCCTGAAATCAAGTCAATTTTGGAAGAAAACTACTACTCCTTTCAACTAATCAAAGAGATAATCAATCCTTGGTAATCGGTACCTACTCTTGATGGCTATTTTATTTAATTTCTTGTAATCAATTAATATTCTAAGTGTTCCATCTTTATACTTTACAAACAATATCAATGCTCTCCATGGGGACACACTTGGCCTTATGTAAGCTTTGTCAAGCATTTCCTTCAATTGAAATTTTAGCTCAACCAATAATGGGGTCCTCATCGTATATGGCTCCTTAGATTATTTTGATACTCCAAGTACCAATTCAGTACAGAAATCCATCTCTCTTTGAGGAGGCAATCCAGAAACCTCCAATGGAAAGAAATCTGTGTACTACTGCAAAACAGGCTACTTTTGTAATGATTTAGCTTCCTCAACTTCTATTTTTCTGTCAATTTTCTCATTCTTGGAAACTTGCACTACAAATAACATGCGTCTCTTTCTGCTACCGTGTTTTTCTTGCATAGTTGTGATTAACCTCACTGAAATGGGATTTTTCTTGCCCTACAACACTCTTTTTCTTCCTTTCTCATCCAAGAATTCAAATTTTTTTCCTAGCAATCTACCTTGGTCTAGTTTAAGTACAACCAATCCATGCCCAATAATATGTCATACACCCCCAATGAAAACACATTCAAGCGGGTTTTTATGGGCATGCCACTTAGCTCAAATGCATAGTACTTTACCCAATGACTCGATTGTGTCAAAGAAAGAAGAATAAGGTACTTGCCTATGGCATTAGCGATTGGATCACATTAGTGAGAAAGGTATTCAGGTACTGATGAACCGTAAATTACTTCCTGTTTGGAAATCCTTGAAGTTGGATTTCTGTAAACATTGTGTGTATGGAAAATAGTGCAAACAGAGGTTTACAACTCGAAATCATAATAGTAAAGAAATTTTGGACTATATTCATTATGATCTGTGGGGACCATCTCCTATTGTATCATATGGAGGTGTTTTATATTTTTTAACATTTATTGATGAGTTCTCCTGTAAAGTTTGGGTCTTTATGCTAAAAAAGAAAGCTGATGTATTCAATGCCTTTAAACAATTTAAAGAAATGGTAGAAAAAAGAACATGGAAATCAATTAAATGTTTAAGAACTCACAGTGGCGGTGATTTCACTTCTCTAGAATTTTAATAATATTGTAAGGATGAAGGAAATGTACAAAACTATTGTTTATACTCGTCAGCAAACTGGTGTTGCTGAACGTATCAATCAGACTCTTATGGAAAGAGCTAGAAGGATGATCAGCAATGCTAACTTGCAAAAAGAGTTGTGGGCAGAATTAATATCCATTGCTTGTTATTTAGTTAACAGATCACCTTCAGTAGCAATTAATTGTAAACTTTCTGAAGAAGTTTGGTTAGGTCAATCTTGTGATTATTCACATTTAAGGATATTTGGTTGTGATGCATATGGTATTATTCCTAAAAATGAGTGTTCAAAATTAGATCCAAAATCAAAATGTTATGTCTTTGTTGTGTATGACTATGCGGTGAAAGGATACAAGTTGTGGGATCCTACATCCTGAAAGATAGTCATTAGTAGAGATGTAACATTTGATGAATCGTCTCTTTTAAAATCAAATGTTTAAAGAATTGAACATGAACAGGTAACTCCAAATCAACAAATTCAGTTGGAGGCTAGACCCTTTTTTGAAAGTAAAAAAGAAGGAGAGACTTCTGGAGGAAAAGGTGTTGAAGATACAAAGGAAGCCATTGAAGTTTTTGAACTAGATCAACAACCAGTCACTCTAAGAAGGTCTACAAGGGAAATACAAACTACCAAAAGGTATGAAGATTCTACTTCATCTTTTGCTTTAATTATTGAAGATGGTGAACCTTCTTGTTATCAGGAAGCAGTAGATGATAAAGATAGCTAAAATGGAAAATGACTATGGAAGAAGAAATGGATTCCTTAGCCAAGAACAATACCTGGGATCTTGTAGAACTTCCTGAAGGGAGACGTTTTGTTGGATGCAAATGGGTCTTCAAGTTGAAACATAAAGTTGATGGAAGTATCGAAAGGTATAAGGCGAGACTGGTAGCAAAAGGGTATTCTCAAGTTGAGGGTATTGACTTTCATGAGATTTTTCACCAGTTGTAAAACTTGTTTCTATTCGTACTGTGTTGGCACTAACTGCATTACTTAACCTTGAGTTATAATAGTTAGATGTTAAAATGAATTTTCTACATGGTGATTTGGATGAAGAGATATATATGGAACAAATAGAAGGTTTTGTACAAGGTCGCAACAGAAGATTAATTTGCAAGCTCAGGAGATCATTGTATGGCCTAAGGCAGTGTCCCAGGAAATGGTACAAGAATTTTGATTCCTTCATGGTGAGCCAGAACTTTATTATAAGTGAGTATGATCATTGTGTATACTTCAAGAGTTTTAGCGGCATATTCATTATCTTAGTTTTGTATGTTGACGATATGCTTATTGCAAGAAAAATCATGGAAGAGATCAATAGGTTAAAGGCTCAACTCTCTAGGACGTTTAATATGAAGGACCTTGGAGTAGCAAAACATATCTTGGGCATGGAGATACATAGGGATAGGAAAAATGGTAAGCATTGGTTATCACAACAGAAGTATGTGGAAAGAGTACTTGAAAAGTTTGGTATGAAAAGTGTGAAACTTGTTAATGTTCCATTACTTCCCATTGTAATGTTTCTTTGGTTTTGAGTCCTAGAACTAATGAAGAAAAGTAGTATATGTCTCATGTACCATATGTGAATGCTGTAGGAAACTTAATGTATGCGATGGTATCTACAAGAACTGACATTTCACATGCAGTTGGAGTTGTCATCAGGTTCATGGAAAATCTAGGTGAAGAAAATTAGCGAGCAGTGAAATGGGTGCTTCGATATTTAAGAGGCACAAGTGATTATTGCATCATCTTTAATGGTAGTGAAGGATTAGTCCGTGGATATGTGGATGTAGGATATGTCTCATGTACCATATGTGAATGTTGTAGGAAACTTAATGTATGCGATGGTATCTACAAGACCTGAAATATCCCATGCAGTTGGAGTTGTTAGCAGGTTCATGGCAAATCTAGGTGAAAATATTGGCAAGCAGTGAAATGGGTGCTTTGATATTTAAGAGGCACAAGAGATTATTACATAATCTTTAATGGTAGTGAAGGATCAGTCTGTGGATATGTGGATGTTGATTATAGAGGTGATTTCGAAAAAAGGAGATCTATTATAGGTTATGCCTTTAATCTTACAAGTGGAGCAATTAGTTGCATGTCAAAGCTTCAAGAAATAGTTGCATTGTCCACTATCGAAGCAGAATATATAGCTTCTTTAGATGCCATTAAGGAAACAATCTAGTTAAAGGGTCTACTTCATGAGATTGGATGGATGCAGGAGAAAATGAATGTACTCTGTGACAATCAGAGTGCTATTCACTTGGCTACAAATCCAGCTTATCACAACAAGACCAAGCACATCGATGTAAGGTATCATTTTCTAAGACATGTGATCGATGACAAAAACGTAACTCTCAAGAAGGTCCATACATGGGAGAATTGTGTCGACATCTTCACGAAGCCAGTTGCAGTAGAGAAGTTGCAATGGTGTTTAGCTTCTCTTGGCTTGCAAAAGACATGATGAATGGTCGTGGGCAAGGGATTAGGAAAATTTTTGTCAAGGTGGAGTTTGTTGAATTTGACAACGGATTATGTAAATATGTGTAAAACTATATTAGTTATTGTTCAGTTAGTTTTATACTGAAACAATGGTTATGTAATGGAGGAGGATCTTATATAAAACTGATGAATGCCCAAACTATTGTATCATGGAGAATCATTGTTGATTTAATAAAGATCCAATCCCTTTCCCTGTGGATGTTTCCTTGACACCCTGTCAAGGTTTTACCACTTAAAAATCTTGTGTTTTTACTTGTGTCTTTGTGTTTGGTTTCCATTCAGTTTCAGTTATATACCTCTTGTTAAATTAACTATTTTACCTACGAGAGGAATGGTGAGGCATGTAAGATTTCATTCATCCTTTGTAGGAAGGTGTGATGGTAAGGCAAGATGATTAATGGAAAACATTGGGGCTGTGGTATGATATATTGGGATGGAAGTCTGGAGACCAGTAGATTTTGGTCCACGTAGTTGTAGTTTGTATGGGTACTTCGGCCCTCGAGTAGTCTTGGAGTAGTGGATAAAAACAATGTTTCCACTCCCTCCATTGTGAACATACAACAAAAGGTTCAAGTTTTTATTCCTGGGCTCAGTTTACTAGTTCTATCAATAGGTTATGTGAAATTTTCATGGTAAGGTGTCCGGGCTTAGTATCCATACTTGCGGTGCTCGATAGATATTTCTTTGAGTGTTTTTTGTGTTTGGGGTAGTGGTTGGATCTTTGTTCTGTAGGGAGTCTTTTAGTTACCCCGCTCTTTTTAGTTTTATCCTAGACTTATGAGACGCGTAATTGAGTGAGTCGCATTTCATCTCGGAGGTCATTGGGGAGCCTAGTAGTGTTTTCTCTAGATTTTGATTGGCTTGAGCTATGCTCTCAGGTTTATATGCTTTGGGGTGAAATATTTTTGCCCACGATTATGCTTCCATGTGTTTCCCCTCACACTAGAGAGGAAGAATCGTGGGTCTAGTTGGTGCAAAATATAGGTGTGGTCGAGCTTGTCTCCCCCTTGGCTGGTGTGTGGTGGTTGAGAGTTCCATGGGGTAGGCTCTTGTTGGATGATTTGGGGATGGCGCCAGTCTTGCTTTACCTCATGACTTGTCAGGAGGTGGTGAAGAGTGATGTAAGTCTTGTCTTGGGGGCATCTTCCCGGGAATTCACCATGTGAGCTATACTACATAATTATTGCTCCCAACCCAAGCGGAGGGGAATCTCAACAAAAAAGGGTGGATCCAACAATGAGTTGGAGGTGGTGCTGGGCGATAGGGCTATTGGAAGACCCATGCAAAGAGGGTGTTCCACTAGTGGTGTAGGCAGGCCATCATCTAGAGCTTGATGTGGTAGAGGATGTGTGTGTTCTGTGTAGGGTGGTTGGGATGATAACGACAATAAGAATAGAAGTGTGGATCGTGGGCATGAGGTAGGTGTGTAGGTTTAGGGTGCGCAGGAGCTATTGGCCGACATAATCGTTTGTTGCCCATTGTGACCTGCTCCAGTCTGTTCTGGATCGCCTGAAGCATACAACAATATCAGAAAGGAAGAGCATTATATTTTCATTTCCATGTTAAAATAACTGCATTACTTTCAATTCCGTGTCAGAGAAAGGATTTTGGTCATTTGGTAGTGACAAAAATTGCTAGAAGAAAAGGTCGAGAAGTTGGAAACATGGTTGGCTCACTTTGGGAAACATGTTCAGTGTTCATATCACCCCCCTTCCCTTCTAGGTACTAGGATGGATAACCCAAAGTTAATTAATTCTGATGATTAAGTATGGTCATAGGCATCCTTCTGGTTCTGTTTATCTTTTGGTGTTTTTGGCCTATCAAGCTATGGAATTATAATATGCTTCTTCTTCTGCTTTTTTTGTAAGATGGTGATAAAAATGGTCAACAAACCCGATCGGGGTGACACCACTTGAATTTTGATATCTATGTACTCTCCTTTTGATTAATGAATATATCCTTGACTTACAAAAAAACCATTGACAAAATTCATACATCTTCTTCATATTCTTCTTCACAAGCATATTCACCCTCTTCCACTAACACAACCCTTACTCATACTCATCATCGTACTTCAAAAGGAAATGGTAAATTACTTTTCTTTAAACTTGATGTTAAATTTGAGCTTCCCGTGCATAATGGTGAAGTGAATGCAGAGAAGCTTGATAATTGGATTCATAAGTTGGAGGTCTCTTGTAGGATTCAAAACCTTTAAGAGGATGACATAAAGGTTCAATTAGCTTCCTTGAGAATGGAGGGTGAAATACTAGTATGGTGGGAATAAAAGACCCAAGACGAGATTAAAAAACTCGATAAGATCTCAATTTTCTGGACTGATTTCATTATTGCAATGAAAGAAAATTCTACCCTCTAGCTTATATGAAGAAAGCCATCATGAATTGGCAAAACTTTAGATAGGTTAAAGGTCAAAATGTGCAAGATTACACCCAAGAATTCTGAAAAATGTCTTTGATGTTAGGTGTAGATTTGTAATCATAGGACACATTGTTAAAGTACATAGAGGTTTACAGTTTTTTATTTTATTTATTTTATTTTTAATTTTATTTTTATTTTTTTTATTTTATTTTATTTTTATTTTTTTATTTTATTTTAATTTTATTTTTATTTTATTTTTTATTTTTATTTTTATTTTTATTTTTATTTTTATTTTTATTTTTTATTTATTTTATTTATTTTATTTTATTTTTTTCTGAATAAGGCTACTTCTATATTAATACAAAAATATTTTACACCGAGGCCGTGACCTCATAGTGCTAGCCCAAAATTGCGGCTTGATTATAGTCAAAGCAAATTTGTGTACCAAAATCCATTGGAGTATTGCCCTCCAGAACTATAGAGAGCCTGTTCCTGAGTAAAGAAAAAATACATAAAGCCCCATAGTTGGACTTGTAATCTTGGGTTGGTCCTGAACTGTATGTCAACCAGAACTTGGAAATGGAACTTGAACCGAAGCTGGACGACAACCTAGACTGTAAAACTAGACAAGATAGCTGTGACCAACTACATGAAAAATATCTGACAACAGAGGTAACTGTGACTGCGACCAAAAATGGAATTTGAAGACTAGCGGGATACCCTTTGCATATAGAAAATAGGCAGTAAGAACTAATGCACTTGTAATCAAAATTAGGATAGTGAAAAGTGGAACTTCTCAAGCTGGCAGATGTCTGACAGAGCCAAAAGGAACCAACCTGCTTAAGCCTCAGGAGAGGGGTCAAGCGGCTCCTTGGTAATGCGACAGCCAAATTTGTTATCCTCATTGTCATCAGAGGATCTTGATGGATTCTTCATGTTCTATGAAGCCTTGAATTTACCAGAGCCTGAAGCTTTGCTCTGATACGCATTTGCCTGGATGGGACCTAGATTGTCTGCCACTGGCCTGTCCAAAGTTTCTTTGAAGGAGCGGGCTCCATGACGCACATTGAGCTCGTCAAGCCCAATGGTAACCGTGGCCATGAAGGTGGAAGAGCCATGACTGCAGGGGAAACATAACCGAGTGGCATTGGGCGTTGAATGGAATGAGCTTAGAACTGGAATTTGTATCCCTCTGCCTCTACCCCGACCGCTTCGAGTGGCAGGGTATCTATTTGAGTGCAGGTCCAGATCTGAAGTTGAGGAGTCTGTCATGGGGGAGGTGGCTTGGCACCCAGATTGCCCACGAGAGCTACCTCTTCTGCAGCTCACCCGCTTACGCAATTTTGGCATAGCTGAAGGGGCAGGTTGTACCTGACTTCTTGGAGCACGAAGGAAGCTTTGAATGGGGAAAACAGACTTGGCTTCAGAGCTCAGGGTAGCAAGCGGGTAACGAGCATGAACACGAGGGGACCAGAGGATGGTGAGGAGGCAAAGACAAAAGTCTCTCTAGTGATCTGAATCCTAGTTAGCTTCCGAGAGAGGACGATGACAAGCCGATGCAGTTGCAATGGAAGAGGGGCCTGAGCGGAGAGGATAAACATGATTATGGCGGGTTGATGGCGCCATGATCAAGAAATTAGCCACAGTAAATGACTGTCCTCGTGTCATTAAATTCGCCTTAAGGTGGAGCAAGTGCGGAGTGATAACCAAAGCCTCGAGAGTGTGAGTGGAAGTACAGTACAAACGCGTGTCCATCCCGATCACTGACCACGCGCCTCTATTACCGTTAGACACCCGGATCTGGGATGGATAGGTCTTGTTGCACCAGAAGAGTGCAGTTTCTTTTGAGTTGTGGATCATTGGAACAGTTTAGTGGGCTAGAGAAGAAGGGGAGCTACTGATCAGTCCCTTGATTAGCTAGTCTGTCTGCAACTTTGTTAGTTTTCCATCGAGACAAGAAAACTTGCATGTTTTTTTGAGTTTTTCATTGGTGTTGATGGATGTAGACTTGATCACTTTGAAAAATATGTTACGTGAAAGGATGGAAATATGTCCCTCTTAATCAAAAGGGACCTCATCCAATAACGACATGGTAAGAGATGCACAATGAAGCGGACATCATTTAACTTGATCATGATCAAGTATGTGATCTTCTAAAGGAAGGTATGTCGCTAATATATCATTAAAAATTTCATCTATAAATTGAAATCTTGAACGTATTTAACTAATAAATATTTTGTATTTTGGTTGTAGGTGATGTTTTTGTTGTCACTACCCCCGTAGGAAATGGAGAGAATGTGGCCTACTATTTGATGTAATGTACACAAGTAAAAATTAGTTTGGTGAGACCATATAAAGATGGACAATTCACATACCAAATTGGTGACTTGGTTGTAATGGGCCATTCTTTTGAAAATGTTAAAAAATAGACTGATGACATCATTATAGAGATTTTATGCCTACATATATATTTTCAATAGAGTCATCTAGTCATAGCATCTCATATCAATCTCATAGAAATCAAAACAAATAAAGGTGAACCAAGGAGATGGAAGATGACATAATTATGGAGACTTTCATTCTTGTGAGCCATTGGACAGATGAGTAGACGATGCAAATGGAAAGTCCTAAAGATGAGTCTATAACAGTCAGGTGTAATGTAATCTAGTATAAGAGATACCAAAAGTATGATTTTTGTAATCTATAAATGTGACAATTGAATACTCTTGTATCTTTGTAATTTTGAATAGAGAAATGTTTCCCTCTTATCTAGGATGAATTCATAATGGTGTAGATATATGTTATATAAGATTTCGCTTCCTTTAGGTGCTGAAGTTTCTAAAGTACACCACATTTCAAGGAGGTTCTTTAGAATCAATATGGATTTAGATTTAGATTTAATTAAAAAATTTCATCTTAAACTTTTTTAAGTGTCATGCGTATAATATTCATGTTGAGCATGCAAGAAATTGTATAGATCTATATACATGTCAGACATATTTGGTTTCTAGAAAATCCATTTCAATATGTAACAATCAAGTTGATATGGTCCATTTTACTTAAAATGGAAATTCAACAATCTAGGTTATGAACAACATTGAAATATTTTTATATTTTTAATAATAAATAAGTCACATGTGAGTTTGATATAAAACATATAAAGAGTGACACACCTACTTCATATTGGAATATTGACATCTAAATTAAAATAATTGTGATTTAACATACATTGATTGTGCACTAAAAGACACTTTCTAGAAGCCAATATTAAAACTAAAATTGCTATTTTGGAAGTTTTTACTTCATGAATGTTCTTAATTGAATGTTTTAAAATAAAAAATTGATTGAAATACTTGGATAGACAAGTAAATTTAAGAAAGTGCATAAAATTATAGAAACATATCATTAATTGTTTAAATAAAAACATACATAAACTCCACTAAAAGACACTTCCTAATAATTCAATATTAAATTGATGTACATGATATGTTTAGTTCATTTTAAGTATTAAAGTGACTTCCATCATAATAAGATTGTACTTATTTCCTTAGTCTATGAAACTAGAATTCAAAATTGTTATTTTGTAAAAGTTTACTTATTGAATGTTCTTAATTGAATTTCTTAAGTTAAGAAATTGATTGAGACATTTCATAGCCAACTAAATTTAGGAATGTTCATAAAATTATACAAACTTATCTAAAAACATATCATTAATTATTTTTTGGTATCTTAGATTCCAATACATATGACTTATATCATGTGTTATGACTAAGTTGTTGTAGATGAGCTCAAAAATAAATAAAATTTAATAAAACAAGTTATTAGTTGAACAATACCACTTGAAGATATTTTTTAAAATTGAATTTAAAATGTATTTCAAACATATTTGTGTATTTTAATTGAACCATGAACATATATTTTAGTTTATTTTAAGTATCAAAATAAGCTTCATCATTGTCTAAGATTGTACTTATTTTCATAGTTTATTTCTTGAAAAGTCAAAGATGCTATCTTGTTACCTATGTATGATAATAAACTATACATATGAAAATATACACAAATTAAATTATACACATGAACATCCACAAGATAAAATAACAAGAATCCTTAAACTGAAATAACATTCATCTGTCCATAGATTGTCCATTTATGAAGATATACAAAGTATGTACATCACATGTGAATATGCCCTATGAATGGGGCCTGGAAATATACAAACTTTTTATAATCTACTCTAGAAGGTATCGCTTCTAGAACTCTTATGTGTGTTCTATTGCATAGAGTGACCATCCATAATCTGGTACTGAAATATAACACATTCAAATTCAAAGTAATTAAAACATTATTTGTACAAATATAAATAATATGGAAAGAAATGATTTTGAATTGTGCATTTAAATAGTGCCCTACCTATGACTCAATTGAGTGAAAATGGAAGTTAGGTGGGATGGGGCACTAATCAATATGGGCTTGGTTCTCCCCTGGTTGTGGATCAATGCCTTCATACCCAACATCCCACTTATGTGTTCATATAACTACAACATTGGCACCTCTTTTCATCTAGGGCTCTGTACAAAATGACAAAGACAAATTATAATTAGTCTATGAATTAATTAACACGCATACATGTAACTTAAAAAAAATAAAATGTTGAAATCTTAAGAATACAAAAATTCACCTCAATTATTAGTCCATGAATGTTATGAGGTGGAGGTGGAGGTGGAGGAGACTGAGCCATCAAACCATGCACTAGAGGAGGCTACTCTAGCTAGTCAACTACCTCCTTAGATGACTTCAAAAGTTGATTTTTGTATCTAGGTTGTGCATGCATGTTATCATGAAATTATTAATATAAATGCAATCCTAGACAAACTTATTAATATAAAAAATGTACAATTTGATGATTGGAGTCAAAATTTTCACATATATGTACCAGGTCTATGTCACGTGGGATGTACACCCTCCAAGTGTCACAAATGGTATCACGACATGTATGTGCATATGAAAAAGTTGGTCATGCCCTAGAATCTTGAGATATGAATCATCACCTAATGAAACTAGTGGGCCACGAGGCAATGAAGGTGGTCTGCTAATCTCTCCACTCAATGTGACATTTGCAATAGCTAATGTCCTTCGCATGCTATCTGCAATGGTATGCCTAGTCTCAGTGCCAAGTTGTGATGACTTCTCTATCTCTATCAACAATACCATCCTCTAAGATGGTCATGGTAACAATATAGGAGGTGGTGCTACATGCACAGGGTCCCTACGAGCCCCTACACGTTCATAATTATGTCCCAAACTGGGTCCATAAAACTCAAACCCAGTGTTGGTGTAATTTGACCTCATATGTGGCACAAACTCTGCACATATATGATTAGCAAAGTAAATGGTGACTTGGTCATGGTAGCGGAACTATCCCCAGGGTCCAATCAATTGATCATAAACAAAAGGGGCCGCATTAATGTAGTTAAACTATTTAGCAGAATCTAACTAGGATGTCTAGCATGACATTCCCAAGGGATGTCAAACAACTCCCTAAAAATATCAATGTTCTTGGTGGCATATTTCATCACCTTCCAAGTATGTGGGCCTCTAACCTCTAGCCTCCTAATCCTATGTATGGAATATAGGAGATCACTTTGTGGGCCCACCCATTGATATGTCTCAATCAACTTGTTGATGTTACCCAACATTAGAGACAAGCTACGCATAGTAGATGAACTCGCAGAGATTTTATCCAATGCTCAAGTGATCGATGTTTGTTGGCCCTAACATCCTCAATTGTGATACTAGATATAGCATTGTTACAGAGAGGGATCGACACTGCACTTTGATCCTTGCCTTCACCCTATTAAGGGTTTGCAAATAATAAACATAATTTAACACACACACACACACACACACACACACACACACATATATGTATATGTATATGTATATGTATATGTATATGTATACATACATACATACATACATACATACATACATACATACATACATACATACATATAATAAACTAGAAGCATAATATAATATACATTAAATTCAAACACATCAATTGAGAATGATTTAAAAAATAAAGACAATTTTGAGACATAAACACATAAAGTTTAAAGAAGATTTAAAATGCAAGATGGATACTTGCAACAGGTAAAGAAGGTCCATTGTCTGTAGCAAGATCATCAACAGAGACATAAACAATGCCTATGACACTCTAACTTGTCTCATAGCTTGGATCTATGAGTGGAACAAACACTCTAGTATGGCTATGTGATCTAGCCCAACCATGTATAACATATCCCCCAAAACTCCAATAGGATATGGTTGGGGGGTGTATGAGAGATGGCTCTGCAAATTACATTTAATACATATAAACTAATCCAATAAAAAATGTTGACAATGAAAGAATGAACTGACAAAAAAGGCATTTATAAACTCGAGTAGAATAATCTAGGCTAAAGTCGTAAACTAAATATAGTCACTATTTTGATATATTATCAACCAAAGTATTGAGTTCCATGTAAACAAAATTGAAAAATGTGATCTTGAAAATCTAACTTAAACTTTTTCCCATTTATAAATAATGCATTTTATTCATAGAGAATAAATATGTAGATATATGAAAAAGATTGAAATAAACCTATCCAAAAAACTAATAAAACTTCATGCCAATGAAATACTCCATAAGGCAACTCCTTATAATGTTTTATTTTGACACATGACATGTACTAGGTGCAAGAACATGAAGACTATATTTTTGGTGTGACACACTACATAATGAAACGGTATGATACAAATTAGAAAAGAGTCAAAATGGTTATATATTCACTTTAAACATATTTTTCATCATGGATTTAATGTATGTATCAATGGTGACTTGTTGAAACTTAAACACACACACACACATATATAATACAATTGTGCTATGTTGTATTATATAGTTAATTTTTTTATAGGAAGTGTAAGTTACAAAATCATTACTCAACTAATAAATTTAATAAGGGTGAGTACTAAGACATATCTAGTTATCATGTATCATTATATTAAATGAATATGAGAATATGAGTAATGAAAATTTCAAGGAAAATTACAGTTTATAGATCAACTCGTCTCTTAAAAAAGTTGTTGAGTATCACCCATTTTATGTTAAATTATGAAGAACACATTATGTTGAATAGTTATAAAACTATGTTAAATATTATATATATGTGTGTGAGAGAGAGAAAAATGTTATAACTATAACTATGTTATTTATCTAGTTATGTTGTGTGTGTGTCTATATATATATAGTTATAGTTATGTCATACTTTATTTCATATATA
>APFE031626673.1:0-22591 GCA_000404065.3 Pinus taeda | reverse complement strand
CATTTCTCCACCTGAAAATAGCATTTGCAAATAATGTCAATTTGGTAAGCAATTGAGAGTTCAATTTAAAGCTAAAGAAGCTACTTTAATTAAACCCCTTGAACTTTTTCACACTAACTTATTTGGACCTATGAGAAAGAAGTCTCCTAGTGGTGAACAATACTTCATTTTATTGATTGATGAATTTACAAGAATGTGTTGGGTTGGTTTACTAAAGTATAAAGATGAGGCATTTGAAAAGTTTGAAATATTCAAGGATTTGGTAGAAAATGAATTGGATCTAAAAATAAAATGTCTTAGATATGATAGAGAATGAGAGTTTATATCAGATGAATTTTTCAATTTTTTGTGAAAAACATTGCATCAAAAGACAATTTTCCATAGCTAAAACTCCTCAAAAAAATGGAGTGTGAGAAAGAATGAACAAAATAGTTGAACAAATGGCACATTCCATGGTTGATGAGTTAGGAACACTTCACACCTTCTAGGGAGAAGGAATACATACAACCATGCATATACTTAACAAGGGTCATGCTCGAGTAAACAATCATAAAACTCCATATGAACTCTAGGATGGTAAACCTACAACTTACAAACACTTTAAAATCTTTGGAAGCAAATGTTTCATAAAGAAAAATGATGATAAGCTTGGAAAATTTGAATCCAGAGTTGATGAAGGAATACTACTTGGATACTCTTGCAGAAGCAAAGGACATAAATGTTATAATAAAAGTTTTCAAAATACTGTTCAAAGTATATATGTTATGATTGATGAAGCATCCATAGGTACCAAAAAGGAAGCATAAGAAGATGACGAACCTCTCCCTACTAAAATCCAAGAAGTTGTAGGAGAAGAAGAAATAGAAGCATTAGAAGAAGGATATGAAAATACAAGTACGACAGAAAAGATTCCATCAGGTTATGTTCAGAATAATCATCTTAAATCTCAAATTCTAGGTGATAAGGAAGTAGGAATATAAACTACAAGAACTTTTGTTGGATCATCTAGTCACTTAGCCTTGCTATCCACAATTGAACCTCAGAATGTGAATTAAGTAAGCAAGGGTGAATGTTGGGTTAAGGTGATGCATGAAGAACTTAATCAAATAGAAAAGAACCAGACATGGGAACTTATATTAAGGCCTCATAAAAAAATGTAATTGGAACAAAGTGGGTGTTTAAAAACAAATTAAATGAAAATTGAGAAGTAATTCGAAACACAACAAAAATTGTATGAAAAATATATTGTCAACATAAAGATATAGACTTTGAAGAGACTTCTGCACGTGTAGCTAGACTTGAAGCCATAAGAATATTCCTTGCATCTTCCAGCTTTCATAAATTTAAGGTATATCAAAGGGATGCTAAATTTGGATTTTTAAATGGGGATCTAGAAGAAGAAGTTTATATTAAACAACGTGAAGGATTCATACTTGGCAATGATAAAATTATTGTTTGCAAACTTAAGAAGACATTATATGGATTAAAACAAGCTCCTTGTGCATGGTATTATCATCTTGAAAGGTATCTTGAAGAACAAGGGTTTAAGAAAGGATCTACAAATAGCAACTTGTATACTAAATTTGGAAAACAAAAGCTTTTAAGAGTAGTAGTTTATGTAGATGCCATCACATTCAGAAGCAATGTTGAATCTATGAATCAAGGATTTGCTTTAGCCATGCAGCATGAATTTGAAATGTTTGTACTTAGTGAGCTAAAGTTATTTCTTGGTCTTCAAATTAATCAAACTAAAAATGGTATCTTTCTCTCTCAAACAAAGTATCTCAAGCCGATTATGAAGAAATATGGAATGGAGTATTGCAAACATGTATGTACACCAATGGAAACGAGGTGTAATGTAAGCGATAATGATGATTTTCCTACAGTTAATCAATCTAAATAGGGATCTATGATTGGCAACTTGATCTATATTAGATGTGCAAGACCAAACATTATGCATGCATTTGGCATAGTTGGATGATTTCAAGAAAATCTTAAGGAAATTCATCTCTAAGTAGTCAAGAGAATATCCAAGTATCTACAAGGCACTGAAGATTTTGGTCTATTGTATCCCAAAAATCAAGACTTTTCGAGACTGTGTAGGTAATGTTGATGACCAAAAAATTACTAGTGGAGGAGAATTCTATTTGGGTCCTCATTTAGTTTCTTGGTTTAGTAAGAAACAAAGTTATATCTCTTTATCAACTGTTGAAGTAGAATATGTTATTGCTTCCTCTTGTTGTACTAAACTTCTAAGGATGATCCAACCATTGCAAGACATTAGGTTCACTCGCCCTCAACCTATACCTATTCTATGTGACAACATATTGCCATAAGTATCTATAAAAATACAGACATGCACTCCAAAACTTAGCAAATCCCAATCAAAGACTATTTTCTTAGAGAGAAAGTTCTTGAACAAAAAGTCAAGTTGGAATATGTTCCTTGAAAGGAACAAGTTACAAATTTGTTTACCAATCCTCTTCCACATGATTCCTTTGAATATGTCAAACAAAAAATGGGCATGATTCCTACCTCTTCACTCTGATAAGTGTTCTAATAGGCATGGCATTTTCAAGGGGAATTGTAGCTATAATCACCAACAATTTACTTTATGTATGTGGATCTTCCGAAAGACATTTGCACGTATATGTGGTTTGTGATCTAGACAATCATGTATGCCTCTCATTAATGAAAAAGAAGTGGCACAAATTTAGGGGGAGCTTCTCATATGCTTCCATCAATTATTATTAGCTTTCATGTTCTGATATTGACTTGTTGGAGACTGTTAATACTACCCATGTACTGCTAAAGTTATATCTTGATGTTGATGAAATAGTTCTTTGGTGCATATGTTGATTGATGAGATGGATGTGATAAAATTTGATGGTGGAAAGTTGGCACAGGTTTAGGGGAGCATCTTCCATGGTTCTAATAGTTCATTGTTGGCATTATGATTTCTTGAGTACTGATTTTTGTGCGATGGGTTTATGATGAGTACATATCATTTTCACTCTATGGTTGTTATTACTAAAAATAATTATTTTGTTGTCATTATGTCAAAATGCTTGGGTTTCTTATACTGCAGTTACATTATTGATTGTCGATACTTCTTAATACACTTGATGAGGAAAGAATTATGCCTACACTATCTTGTCTTACATATTAAGGATGTTCATGTTGTTATCTACATTGATGTTATCATATGACTATGTTGCACATTCCTATATTGTGCATGATCGATGACTATCATTGTCTTGCTACTTCACTGTTGAGGTCCTAGTTTTTGGATCTAAGTATCATATATGCATCTTGATGTAAAGGTCATGAAAATACCCATGTTTTTAGTCATTAGAAAATTCATTCATGAATGGGCTATTGGCATCAAGTCATGTCATGTATGTAATCCCATTATGTTCGGACATTGATGTAACATTTGGTTCCAATATGTAAACCCAATATGTTGGGTGTCTAATGTAATCGTGATTCATTGGTGATAGGAAAAGTCATATTTTGTTGAGTCATAGAGTCTTGTATTCTTTTGAATATATTCATCAAGTTCAACATATGCTTAGGGGGATCATGGTCAATATAAATATTTCATGATTCATGTTCAACATATGAGACCTTCAACAATTTGCAAGGGAAGTACTTCATTTAGCCTGATTTTTCCATTTTCCCTTGATGTCAAACGGGGAGAGCAGACTTGATGTTTGGAGAGAAGTTTTGTGGTGTTTGCGGGTGGTGTCCAAACACCAAATTGGTTGTCATCAAGTCCAAAGGGGGGATATTTTTTTCATTATGGCTAATGTGTTGTCCTTGATAAAACCTACTTGATAAATATGTCAACATAGTGATAATATGATGATTATGGAACTTATGTAGATTGGTATAGATGCTATAGAGGACATGGACAAAGAAATGGAAATTTTGTTATAGATGGATGACAAACGTGAAGTTTAAGTATATGTGGTTCCTATGAAGAAGCGTCATGTACATACATGGGTTTTGTGAGTAAAAGCCGGACACATAATCTAAACCATGGAAATATGGATATAAGGGGTCATTACGATGGTATTGACCCATAGTAATTGGAGTGACAAGTTTCGTTTGATCCCATGAAAAATACTAACAACATTACCAAAGGATTTACCTAAGGTATTGGCTAAGGAAAAAGCTATTTAAGGAAATGTAGGTCAAGGTGTTAGGTGTGCAAGTGAATGAGTTATTCATATGTGATTTGATATGAAATAGGTGTGAACCAGGGAGCATGGAGAAGACTCAAATATGATAGATATGAAATTATAAAAAACCTTAATTAATACACTTGCTTGATTTGATTATACATGTAGCTATTAATAGTAGATATGTGGCTATAATGATGTTGTAATTTGGATATGTGACAATAAGGTTTGCAGAATGGGAATTATGTTTGTAGTGGAAATTTTCAAATATGTATCTAAGTTTGTTTCTAAATAGTAGCATACATACACATAGCTATATAAGAGTAGTTGCACATATATTCTGTGATGTGTTTTTTAGTATTTTGAGATATGTACGCGGGTGTATCATAGTATAAGCATGTATGTATGTTTTTATGCTAAATAATTGTCATGTATATATTATGAGTTAGATCTGGTCAGGGTTTGTGGTATTGCTTGATGATGACAGTTTATGGTGTCTATTTTATTTGTTGTTGTATGTCAATGATGTATATGATATATGTTTGAGAGTGCTGGTTGGGTTTGAATATTGGTTGGTAATGATTTTATAGTGTAGCAATCTTTGATTGATTTAGCGATCTATGATTGGTTCAGTGCTTGATTTAGTAAGTGGATCAATGTTACAATGAGCTAAACGATTAAGTGTTTAGTAATATGATATTTATACCTATTTTTATGTAGAGGAAGCACATATATATGAAGGTTCTATTAATATTAGTTGCGTATATATTCTAAAGTTCATTTGTTCTAGTTGGGTTCTAGATTTAGTGGCTTGAAACTTTAGAGATTCAGTAGTTCAAATTTGTGTTTCAATATTTAAGTTTGGAAATTGGTTTGGTCGTATTGCGAGTCAAGTATGAAAATTTGATGAAAGGTGGACTACAAGCTTTGATGATTGATTGACAGGTGGATCAAGTGTGAAATTTTTTGAAATGAGGTCCACAAGGTGTTGAGGGTTTCAGCCTTCATAGTGGGAGTAGGAGCTCCCTTCTAGTAGGAGTCAAACTAGATTATGGGGTTGTAGCTCCCTTCTAGTGTGTGCTTGAGAACGAGTGGAGGTTGTAGCCTCATGGGGGTGGATGCTTGGTTACTGGTAAGAGTCTGCATCAATACAAAATGTAATGAATATTTTCTTATATAATAATAAATAAGACAGAGACATCAACAACAATGGTTTTCTCCCACATTGGGTTTCCACCTAAAAACTTGGTTTTCTATGTGTGTTTCTTATGTGTTGTAATTTATCTTTTTTTTACTACATTGTGAATGGTGAATGAATTAATAATGCATTGGTTAACTCACTAAAGGAAGATATGTCAAATTAAGTTAACTGCATATACATTGCCTACATTCATAAGAGTCGAATACATACACTCATTTCATGAATAACAATAGCATACATAATTCTAAATATAAAATGAAAAGTGAAAAATATTGAGGCTCTTGTGACAATATGAGAGGCCATGGAATAAGGGGAAATATGTGTGTAGAGAGAACAAAAACAAGAGAATTAGATTCTAAATTCACTTTGATGTAGATTTTGAAGAGTTTAACCAACTCACTTAGATTGGCCACCTCTATCTAAGGAACCTCCACCTCATCCATCTAATTCTTGGAGCTCATAAAATATACCATGGCCTCATCCCAACATAGTAAAAATTCTACAATCACCACTCCAACAACAACCCCTTCAGTTTGATGCATGGGATCCTAATACCATTAGACTACCATATGGAAATGTGCATTAGCCTTTTCTTTCACATCACTCAATGCCTCCACTCATCATTACTTAGTGTACGCCTTTATTTTTCTCACAAGTCATGTCTTAGTGCCATAACCAACTTGTTCATTCATCAACTCGCATAGTAGTAAGCAAATTTCATCAACCTACAACACCTACACACTCCTCTTCAGAGGTAGCCTCTTAATATACTCATACGAGTGCATCATGGACAGGTTGGAGGAGGGAGGTTTGCTTTGAAGACATGCACTTGGAGGTACTAGGAGGGAAAGAAGAGAAGGGTAAAGGAAAGAAGAAAGAAATTAGCCATAGTAGATGTCCAAAATTAACATGATGCTATAGTTTTAGATTTATGTTTATCTACAACATACCTTTTTAGCATACATTTTTAGCATACTTTTATTTTGAGACACTTTATTTTGGACATAATAAATTCATTCTAATGATATAATTTTTGCGAGGCAAAAGGTGTTTTTGCTTGATTATATGTGATGAATGACTTGATATTTTATTATATTTATGCTTGCATTTTGTGATGTTATGGTTATACATGTTATCTTAATGGAGTCACATTGGTGATTTTTTATTTATGAGATATGAGTGGGACCCCAATAATTATATATATACATATATATAACTCCAAATTCATCTTCTGAATAACAAAACACATTTTAAGTAAATTAATCTAATCAGTTAACTAATTGCCAAGACAATTGTATTCTCACGTTATCAAATTATCCAAAGAGAGTACAGATTTACAAGACAATGAAGGGAGGGAGAATACAAATAATGAGAGGTATGCACTAGTTGAAAAATGTTGTCATTTTCCCTCTCATTCATATTTCTCTTAAGTATGTTTGAGTACAAAGGGCTAACATGTTTGGTGAAAGTAGAATTTTTCAAGGAGTGGTAAGGAGAAGAGCAAGCCCATCTTTTCTCTAACAAGATTTTTTCAAGTTATCAATTGTTTTCTTACATCATTTTATGTTAATAGAAGGTTTGATGTTTTATGTCAATGCTAATTAGCTAATTTTTTGCATAATTTTTCACTCATTATATCATATGAAAGAGGTTCCAAAAAGCATGCACATGTTGTTTACATATTAGTCATTTTACATAAACATTTTTGAACTGAATTATGATCAAAATTCTGGTAGGAATGAACCAAATAACAAGTTGTATTATTATATTCAATATAAAATAGCTTTAGGCAACCATTCTTTTCACACATTTCTTTACAAAAATACATTTTTATTCCATATTAGTTATGAACAATTGATGTTCATAGTTACAATTTTTTTTTGTGAATTATTTATTTAAGACAATTATATATGTGAGTTTTCTTATAAATTTATTATTAAGCTTTAAGGCATTCCCTCTAAGAAAAACTACCCTCCCATGTCATCTGTGCCATCTTGCACCATTGATTTTGGTGTTAAATTATTGAAATATTGCCTACTATAATATTTTCATCATACGTAACCATTCATAACACTCACTACAATTGATTTTCATATGTATTTGTTGTTTCATGTGCTTTCATGGGATGATTTATTATTTCAGTGCTTGGAATCATGCATATATGTATGATTAATTTATTTTCACCATGCATAACTTAGCACTAACTTGTTTTCATGTTAAGCTATGAACTGATTTAGAGAACATACAGTTCACATGGATGCTAAACCCATGAGTAGATCATTAAGATGGCTTCCTAGTTTACATTTTCTGTATTGTCATGGATCACGAAATGTATCCATTTGAGGTTCATTACATTTGTATTCAAGCACATTAATCCATGCAACATCTTAGTTGAAGTCTTTAGAATAGCTATTTGTCATCACCTCAGCCAGAAGAATCCATTCACAAATACAATAAATTTCCATACCTCCATTTGGGCCTTTTTAAGTCTCTCTTCCATGGAATAAAAGGGCACAAGGTCTTGGTCAGAGATTTCTTGAAAATGTCCACGGCAAACATATCAGGATTGCCAATGGGATTGTAAAAAAAAGATGTTAAGAGAATGTGTTTTAAATAGAGTCCTCATGCATCATACAACTAATTTGAATCCTTTCAATCTTTTAAACAAATAATTTGAATCCTTTCAATCTTTTCATTCTTCAGAGTAATTTATATGATATGAATTAGATCTTAGTGCATTACATAAACAAGTTCCAATCCTTTCAAAAAAATATATCAAATCCTCATGCATCATACAAAGAATTTAAATCTTTTAGTCTTTACTAATTTACTGTTACTGATAATTTGCATTTCATAGGTCCGTTGAAGTAGAAGTAGATTTCATTTTAGGATTCCCTTGAGTGGGATGATAACATGGAGGCTGAGGCTGGGTTGACATCTAAACTGAAGGGGAGGACACTGAAGGTTCTTCCCTAGAACTAAATAACAACTGAATAACAGAGCAACTGTTTCTCTAGCTTCAGTATTGGTTGATTCATTCTAGACCAAAAGAATAGGACGAGCTCAGATAAGGTCATCAAGAGTTCTAGGTAATCATGGGTAAACCATTCATAACACACACTCCAGTTGACTTTCATATGTATTTATTGTTTAATGTGCTTTCATGGGTTGATTTATTATTTCAGTGCTTGGAATCATGCATATATGTATGATTAGTTTACTTTCACTCTGCATAATATGGTGGCATGTCCTAAATATTATTTTGTTTTATGCTAGACAACCTAGACATATTCTACTCTCCATAATGAGGGTATTGGATGGGCTTGGGATTCATGTTCAACAAGCAATAATCAACTGCTTCAATGCATTTGCACTAGATGTATTTTGGGCAGAGGTAAGAAAATACTTGAATCGAATATAGTGAAGGTCAAACTTAATAATTGTGAGGTTTATGTGGGTTGGGGTAAATTTTCCATTTTCTATGGTCCTATAGCAAGCTAAAGAAGGAGAAATTGCACCTAAGGAGATCAAAATTGTGCAAGTTGTCATACTGCAATATAGCCTATAGAATGTTCATGGATGCAAAATATGTATATTATGACATGAATTCTCACATTTCTACTTAGCTGACCTGCTTGGAAAATATCAAATTAAGCTAGTGGTGATGGATGAATTTATAGACTTCAAAACCCAAGCTCTAGATTTACTTCCTTGAAACAAAATCAGGAAGACTTGTCTCAAAAAATACCAAAGGATTGTGCAAGTTGAGGGGAAGAATTACCTCTTACTAAATAAAATATTAAAAAACATTAAACCTTGGAAGTTTGTGTCTATTAGTCATTTCATCATGTTGTCTATGTACTTAAATAAAACCAGCCTACTTGTTACACAAGTACAAGATCTCATAAAATTTTGTACATAATTGTTTCAATAACAGAGTTTTTGTGTAAGCCATTCCTTACATTCCTTACAACAACTGTTACAATTCTATTCTAATATCAATTTAGTATTGTCTATGCCCTGAAGATTTCTATATCTCAAAATGTCACATCATAGGTGTTACTCTCCATCTATCATTGTATTAGCCTTAATACAGTTTTTATAAAATAAGAAAATATTCCATTCATAAAGCATCTGAACTATGCATCAAAGAAAAACTTACTTGGGTCTTTGTTGATTCATATCTTTGAAAGAAAATCTGCTACCTGGTTCTGCCTGTATATGTACTAGAAGGAGATGTGTTGAAAAGTACTTTTACATTAATGTCAATTTTAATAATAGTCTAAAAGTTCAACCACTCATAGCAATATACTACAACAACTTAACTATAGGAAATTATAATATATCAGGAAGTTATAAAATAGAGAAAAGAACCATAAAAGGAAGAAAATGTTACTGTACACTATACTCCTAATTTATGAATTGCCATCAAAAACAAATGATAATTTATGAATTGCCATCAAAGACTAATGATAAGACTAGATAAAGGCAAAATACTTCTAGTCAGTTCAACAACAACTTTGATATTGCAAGCAGATGAATGAACACAAATAACATCCTTCAAATACATTCAACATCTTTGTATTTCGAATAAAAAATAAACCCTACTCAAACTAAAACAATAATTAGGCACGTTGCTGCCTGTAAACCAAAAGTATGCCCTTAGTTGCCAATGATAATAAAAGTAAAACGAAACCAAAGTAGGCAATTAGTTGCCTATAAACCAAAATCCATTTTTTTGTTCATAACAAAAAACAAGCAAGAAAATGATGAAGACTACAACCAATAGTTACTAATTGGTCCTAGCTGCCTTTGGGCACCCTACTCGTGTATTCTTAACTTCTAACAGATCGTTTTCAAACGCCTCAATTAACTTTTCAAAATGGGCGGCAGTTGACTTTGTTAGCTCTTCAAGTCTTATAAAGACGTTCTCCAAATCCTTCAAAGCCTTTTTCCCAATCTCAGTATCAGCTTTAGCTTGAAGGGCACTGTCTATATGCTGTTGCAGTTCATCTTCAGTGCATTGATGAAGTTGTTCTAAACCATTTTCAGCTTCACGTTGCAGGAATTCAAATAATTCTTGTTTTAGTTTAGCAAGATCAGCATTACGATTGCCAGACGGAGTCAAATAATAACCATACGCATATGTCCATTTCAGCATGCGCCTGCATTCTGCTATCTGTAACCACGCCATTTCCACACATTTGAACCCTGCCCAACCACACAAACAGTCATTCAGCCTTTTAAGTTGTACCTTTTGCGCACTCTGCAAATCAGATAAGGCCTTTCGCTCAGACCTTTCATTTTCCTTCCATCTTTCCAGATAAAATACCAATCTATTTGAAGATGCTTTCGCAACCTTTTCCTTAACATGGTCGTAGGTGGCCGAATTGGGTTGATTTCCATCATCTTTTCCTGATGTTGCAGCTTCAGGCCTATATTTGTTGCAACTATGACCGCCATAACTATCGTTATCCCAACTATCATGGCATAACCAACAGAATTTAAACTGACACGGAGGTATACATTTCATTTTCATACACCCATGGCTTTTCTCGATTGGTCGTTTACACTTTGGGCACGGCTTGGAATTACTACGTATCCAGTACATGCTGAGTGCATCACCATCCTTAATTTGATCAACCCATTTTTTGACTGTGCCGCAGTCTATTGGACGATGAGACTCCTCTAAACAGTTCCAGCAAAATTTATAGGAGCAATTGCACACAACCTCCTGACTTACATTAGAAACAAAATTAACCTCCACACAGTATTTACAGTCGGGTGCTGGACACCATTTAACCATAATGTTCTGTTCAACATATGACCTCACAGCATATGTTCTATATTTCCTATTATCTTCGTCAGATAACCCCAAAGAAAAAACCATGTCTTCACTCACAATAGCACGACATGGTGGATCTCGAAATGGACATCGTAAGTTGAGGCATGCTAAACCATCATAATTTATTGATGTGTGAATATAAGCTCGCCAGCAATTCTGGCAATATAAATGATCACAGTACTTGAGTGCCTTCATGTCTCTCATGTCGTAATCATCAAAGCAAATCTGACAGGTCGTTATGTCCTTCCTTTCTGCTTCTTTGGGCTCATGTTTTTGGCCGGGCTGCAACAATAACCCCAAAGTATTCCTCACTTTCTCCTCATCTGCAAACCATTGGTAGTTGGCATTTTCGGCATGCCAATTGAAGTGACGCAAAAGAATGGCGGTCTCGCTTTCAGTCAGAGAAAGCACATCAGAAAGGGTTGCTATAACATTGCGCTGACGCTCAGAAATGTCTTCCAAACTTAAAACGGTGTAATTCATATGTCTGCCATTGGAATCACCGGCTATTTTGTCCACCCTGCTATAACTTTTTAATTCTTCATCAGAAACTTCGATTTCGCTTTCATTGCTTTCGCTTTCATCGCTGTAACTGTCATTAGTATCCTCATCATCATAAAACGCCATTTTAGTAAATCAGAGCCTCAGCATTTTCTTCTTCCTTGCCTCGCAGTATCCACAAAGACAAAACACTTAAAAGTACTTTTATGCAAATTAAACCCAGAGGACCTCAAATATGTGAAGAATCTCTGCGCGCTGCAGGCTTTTATACTAAATCAATGCTTGCTTCGCCTACATTTATAGTCATATATTTTGGTGCCTATATCTAAAAAACCAAAAGCCGACTTTGTGATATTCTGCCCTCAAATGTAATTTATCCGATGATATGATACCGATTCAGTGTGTTGATTTGATATTTTAATTGTTTTTAATAATTAACTGTGGTTTATATTTTAGGTAATTGAAAATAAATGATTGGAGTGTTTGTTATAATCTGAAAGTTTCAATCCAACAAGCTGAAAACCTTAGGTGCCGTCGTGCCAAATAAAACCACATCAGCACCCCATTGCCCAAAAAAAAAATCCACATCCTCACCATACCGAAGAGGTTGTATCCCCGTGTGAGGTTGATAGAAGGGCTCACTTCATTTTATTTATTTTTAATTATTAAACAACTTTCTAGTCCTTCAAAATGTGTCATTTAAGAAGTTGATAGGAGGGCTCACTTCATGGTTTGTCGTCTTTCTTTTTTTAAGTATTAAGTAACTTTGGCTCTCCCTAAAATCTCTTAAAAGAATGCTAAAATTTATATTTTAAGAGATTTCTGCATTTTTTTTAATAATTTAACAAATTTAAATGCATTATGTTAATCATAATGGTTGATGATGATAACAAAAATATATTGTTCAATTATTGTCATCTCTATGTCACTTACATTTCCTCTTCCATCTTGGTTTAGAAAAGCAACCTCTCTAATACATTAGTCTAGGTCATGCTAGATTTAGACATATAAATGTTGGTAGTCGTTATCATTTCATCTAATGATTTTGAGGATAGAGAGTTGTTTTTGGATATGGATGAAAAATGAATTTCCTCATTACCATTGGCATGTTTATGAAATCCTTAACAGGGTGGATGTTCAAGAAGATAACAAGGATTATGACTAGTCAAAATGCTTCATGGAAATAAAACAACCTAGAATCTAATCAAGGTTAGTTGGCTTAATGCTAGTTGACATAGATCAAATATGATCTTATGACCTCACCCAACCCTAAAGTGGTTAGCGGAATGTGGTATTTTTTTTTTTTAATTTCGAGTTAATAGTTCCATATATATATATATATATATCTACACACACACACACAAACACACTCACACACACAGATATATCAATCATGCTCCTCGAAAACTCAAGGACCTAGACTTCTTGTATTAGCCAAACGCCTTCTAGTTGGGTCCCACTCAATACAACACCCCACTTGCTCTCTCCCAGCCGTTCCCAAACTACACATTTAGTTACCTATCGGCTACTCTCCATTGGACTTACATGGACAAGAGACCCCTTTTACATCCTCCTCCTAAGCCCAAGCCTCCGTAGGTTCATGTTATCCCAACACCTCGTCTTTTGTGGTGACTCTTTATTCCGCCAAGAACATAGCATTAGGATGATCTAGTTATGGATCCTCCCTCCATTAGTGAAAGCTCTATTGGGATAAGTGCATGGCCATGCAACTGACCCACGTCATCTTGTTCGGTCCCTTCCAATGCACTACCAGAAGCACCCTTTACTTCCCACCAAGTTTCACTTACCGGGCTGGCATGGATGGTGGGGTCGTATGGCCTCTTCCCCATTGGTCTGCTACAACCAACTACCTGCTGCCACCGTTCCCATTCCCACGTCATCCCACTCGCCTCCATCTCGGTGCTTGCGATTTCCTACCCTCTTAATCCCTTTCGGGGTCATGGCGTTAGGCTTACATGGCAAGTAGGCTATCACTATATAATATACTAGTATCCTCATGAAACATGGTCTGGTCCTCAGGCAAGGTAGGGGTTGAAGGAATAGTCCTCCTATCAAATTGAGAGCCATACCTTAGTTAGGGGTTGAAGGAATAGTCCTCCTATCAAATTGAGAGCCATACCTTAGTTTGATGGTGAATACAAACGTCTTCTTGTGATGAGCCAAATGCTAGAGACATACATGCATTAAGCATTCTCCTTTTTCAATAGTTCTTTCAATTTCAGAGCATTAGCTGACTCACAATATGTTAATGGGTAAGTGATAGCCTGTCTCTCTATCTCCCTGCTTTCCTTCCTGTTCCTTGCTTCTATCATCCAACTTCTGCCACTCCTTTACGATTCTGTCTCGTTTACAGATTGGGTTTAACCGTCGTTGGTTGGTTCCTCGACTCCCTAGCTCACAATTCGATCATTGTTGATTGGCCAGATGGAAAAAAAAAAAAGATATGTACCCCATGCCCCCTAAAGGAACTAGGCACTGTGAACGACGGGTGCATGTAGTAAAGGACAGGGCATGATATATTCAAAAATAGAGAAAGACGATGCCTTATCTCACGCAGATCATGATCATGATGAATATAAGAAGCATCGAGAGTACCACGAAGGTTAGTAGCACTAAAAGCAGTAGCACGAAGAGCATGATAATGAAAAGAATCATCATCTGTCAGAATACTATGATTATTATCAACGGGCTGATAAGCGACCGTATTCAAAGCCTAAGTGTGAAAAGTAATATAATAACCGTAATCCTATGCTATGAGTAATAATATGTATGTATCATTATCTGCAACATTTCAAGAATTCTCATCTTAGTATTTATATATCAAGGTGGGTGTTTTCGATATTAGGAGGCATGTTGTGTGTACCACACAAACATGGTCATAGGGGCTGAAAGATGATGGGAATCTACCACTAACCATCCTAATGCCGGCAGAGAACCCTATTTTTTGTCAGGTTCACCACCAACTCGATTTCACTGAGAGGCTTTCAATACGAAGTAGTCGGAACACTTGTTACCTACCTTGAATACTCTCAGATCGAAATCAATGTCCATTTCCCTAACTGAACCTGCCAGATATAGCCCCTACCCATCATTATCAATTGTTGCATGGCATGCCTTGTCGTACTTATTCTCTTTAGGTCATGGCTTTTCTCTCTTGCTTGAGCGACAAAGTGGTTGTTTTCTTACTCGCTATGACAACTGGCTTTAAGCAATTACAAGAGGTGTGGAAATATGGAATGGAATAATTACATCTATAGCTGCTATACCCTATATATATTAGTGTAAAAAGGAGGAAATGGAGATATATAAATGTTCCCATGTTTCATACTAGGGAATAGAATGATATATAGAGATATTAGAATATAATAATCCACACCCTATTTTGTTAATTATTATTATACTTAATATTAATATTAAGTATAATAATATAGGCATCATTATATTATATATACTATAATATAGGTATAAAGATATATCTTATAATAAGAGGAGACTATTATACTATGAACCCTATAATATATTATTAGTAAGTATACTAGTATATTATAAGATAGGGGACATAGGAGGTATACTAGGATATATACCCTATTATATATTAATAGCTATATAATACCATCTTAATAGTTATAATATATATCCCTATATATAAGCTATATAATATCTAAGTACGGACTAATATATAGTTACCAAGCCAAGTGGGTGAGCTAGTCCCAGGTAACATCCGTAGTCCCTGTTAACACCCAAGTTGTTCCCTATGACTCCCAAGGGAATACGGTCGGGGTAACCACTACCCAATCTTTGGATTACAGCTCCTAGCCCAGCTATTATCAGAGAGGGCTCTCTCTATAAGGTTTGTCTCTGTTCTGTGGTGATATTAGGCTAGTTATGAAGTAAAGGTTTTTGGTTTATGTTTGGTTGGAAGGATGTCTTTCTGTACTTAAAGTGGAGATCTACAGATAAAGTTAGTCCATTGGGCAATGGAGTCTGTGGCTACTGGTTTCTTGAGATCTTGAGTTTGAGCAGCTGGAGTTACAGGGCCATTTAGGTACTTCACGAAACAAACTTGAATTTATGATGGTGGAATGTGAATAACCAGTGAAAAGCAATTAAGAATTTTCCACTAAGCTGGGGTGTGAGAAGGAGATGTATTCCTCAGGAGCAGACTTGAATTCCTGAAACAATAATCACTGTGAAAGGTATAGTGTGAAAGGGTAGCATTTAAGAATTACACCTTTATTATTATAACTTGAAGAAAAACATTCAGAATAGCTTAGATTGAGTTCAGGGTAATCTGTGATTAAATCCTGGAACTATTCTTTTTCCTTGCTATAAACTGTAAGACACAGGAACATGAAAGAGATATGAAAGATAACAACACACATAACAAAGAGTTATAAGAAAAACTTATTGTGCCATGAGATACGCAGGAATCCTGCAACTTTCAACTAAACACCAGAAAACATCAAGCAACATAGAGCTTTTGAAATTCCATCATCTTTTGTATTACTTCTCTGAGAGTTAGAGTAAAAGAACAGTAGAATAGATATGAACAATCTCCAACATCCAACGTCCAACCCCTGCTAACTTATGCGAGGGGGAATATATAGAAGTGTTTCATACAAAATATCTCAGGCATTGAGTCATCTGAGAAATAAAATATCTTCATTAACTCATACAGAAATTGTAGATAAGAAGTTATTACAGCCTTTAATACAACATAAATGCTCTTTACTCATGTCAGAAAATTTCGACTTTTGGAGCTCACTGAGTCGGTTGAACGCTTTGTTATAAATGCTGAGTGACGTGTTTGTGCAGTTTTGTCCTTCTGTAGCCTTTTGGCCCTGTCACTTGTGACTGCCAGTGCTGCTGTGGTGGCCGAATAGTTGTGCTGAGTTGGCTCAGGCTCTTTCTGCATACCTGCTGATATATCCTTATTTTCTTGTGTATGAAAATTTTAAATATTTTCAAAAAAGAAAAATATAATTATTGGCTTTGGTTTAATAATAATTGTATTAAATTATTCCACACATCCTGTGTAGGCAATTGATGCCTCAAAATTGACTCCATGGTCTCATCTACCTCTGTATACTTGTAAAAATGGGGAGGCTCATCAAACAAGTGAGTGATTTCATTCATAATGAAGAATAAGCTCTCCACCCTGTTGAAAAGGGTCTGTCCTGTTGCTGGCCCTGCTTCTGCTGATGTGCTGGCTATTTCTGCAATCTGATTGGCAGCAAAAGTGTTGACTCTCTTGGCATATTTTTCATGTGAGAGTAGCCTTCCTGATGGCTCCGTCAGGCTAGGAAGACCTCTATTTTGTAATGCCATGAACCTGTCCTGGAACTTATTGATATCTGCCTGCATATCCTGGCTTCTTCTTTCCAGGGTCTGAACCAGGTTTCTTAGTGTCAGGACCCTTTTAACCATTGAAATGGTCTCAGTCCTATTGGAAATTCCCATTTTGATCAGCTGGGAGCTTGTCCTGTAGTTAAGCACATTTATCATTCTGGTGGCAATCTCAGGCATGCTGCCTAGAGATGCCCTTGCCCTTTGGATTTCTATGTGTGCTTTTCCAATGAGCGCCATTTGCTCATGAATGGCCTCAATGTACTCCCACTGGTCTGTGATGGACTCGCCAATATTGGCCCATAGGATCCTCTTGAGCTCGGCTGTCACCTTGTCCAGTGTGAGCTCCTTTTCTAGCTCATTTATTCTCTTTTTGAGAGCCTTTACCTCTCTTTCTCTTTCAGCCACATTTTGCTTGGATTTGTCATATTTTTCATTGATCTTGGCTAGAGTGTCTTTGGCCTGATTTAACTCTGACATTTGAGACTCCAAGGCTTGAATCTCATTTCTCAGCTTCTGCATGTCAAGGCTTTCAGCCTGCTCTATTGTTGGTGCTGAGGTGGACGGTGCTGCCTGTTGTGTCTGCTGACTAGGAGGGGCAGTGGTTTGAGGAGCTTCCTCCAGATTAATTGTTTTTGGAGGAGGTTGTGAAGTTTGTCCTGCCTCCTTTTGCTGCAATGCTGCCTGAAGGGTAGCCTCTGATTCCTGCAGCTTCTCTTGTGTCTGGATGAGCTCTTTATATAATGTTACCAGCATAGCAGCTGCATCCTTGTCTTGTCTGAGCTGGGCAATCTCTTCTGTTTGAGGATGAAGAGTTGCTGGGATTTTTATCATTTTCCTTAGTGTTGCCATATCAGCATCCCTTAGCTTCAGAATTTCCTGCACTGCCTTGACATCCTTAGGATCATGTCCAAGCTCTATTATGATGTCTTCTAGAGCTTTGATCTTGTTGTCCTTTGCTTGAGAGGATGCCCTTTACAACTCAAGTTGTGCAGTGGTATTATTTAGGCTATTTTGTAGCCTATAGTTCACCAAGGTCTTGTCTGCCAAGGAGGCATACACCATCTCACCCATTTGTTTGTGCAATTCGATCTGATCCATTGGGTGGATGTCCTTGGCCAGGACCTCAAGGTTGGTCCTGATATAATCAGCAGTTGACTGTGGTTGCTGCACTGCTGGTGTGAAATGGCTCATTATCATTTTACCCTCATGTGCATCATAGGAAGACATGAGTCTTTACTGGTTTATGGGAGCCATTTTCAATAAATGATTATACAACTGCAGCCTTATGGGTTCATTTCTCTTTTTGATATCCTTGAATTGCTGCTTGATGCTTTTCTCGCCTTCCCTCTGTTGGCCTGAGGAGCTAACTTCTCCTCCTGCTGCCCTTTCTTATTCTTGCTGGAAGGAACTGGTTGAGGCCTCCATGCTAGGTAGGCCTGTACCTGAAGTTTGCCCTATTGGCATTTCTTCTTCAGAAAAAGGGTTTAACCTTTGCCTCTTCTCCCCTTGAGTTGTTGAGGCAGTAAGGGGAGTCTCTTTGTCCCTTTTCCTATTTACGTCCTCTCTTTCTGGGGTTTGGAGGACAAAATAATCAATTCTTGAGTCTTGCCTGGGAGGTGCCATTTGTTTTGGTTGCTGCTCTGTGACCATTGGGGCCTCTGCTGTCTATTCTCCTTGCCCTGGCTGCTCCTTTTGTGGCTGTTGTACCTGTTGAGGTTGCTGAACTTGTGCCTGCTGTACCTATTCTTGTTCCATCTCTTTTTCCTTGCCTTTGCTGGGAGCTTGACTTGTAGTTTGGACTGCCTCCTCACGTGCTGTGGAGGATGAGGCAGCTGCTCCTGCTTGAGGCTTTGGCAGAGAGAATACCTGTGCAGGAAGTTCCAAGTCAGCCATTTTAAGAAGATTTCTTCTTTCTCTCTCATTCGGTTCTTCTTGTGTGATAGGTTCCTCTAGTGTGCCTCTTTTCCATTTTGGTTGATTTGCATATTGTTCAATGTGAGGCAGCCTTACATGGTCATAACTAGAGAGCCTATATTTGACCCTTCTTAATGATATGGAGTGATTGGGGTCATAGGGTTTCCAGAGGAAACTGGTCTTTAGGCCAAGGCCTTTTAGCTTTCTCTCAGCTTCTTTCTAGCCTTCCTCCCTTTTGTTCAACACAAGGTGGCCCAATTGGTTTTTCACTTTCAGCTGTGCCTTCTTGCCCTTGCCTGAGAAGTGTATCATATCAGCATTCCCAAATTGTCTAAAGTATTCAAGGGAAAATAGTCTCATGGGCACATACTTGGGCAGTCTGTATGGGGGTAACTCACAACCATATATTCTGATAACGGTGTAGTTTTCGTAAAAATACCAATCCCCAATGTTGTACACTTTGGACAATTGAAGGATTCTCTGCATCTCGTCTGTCAGTCTTGGAGGAGGCGAGCTCAGGAACAGAGACATGGCTGGGTGGATTAAGAGGTCTATAAATTCATAGTAAGTGTATGGAGAGTAGGCTCTGCAATGAAAAACTGAGCTCCAGTACACTACCGACCTTGGATTACCTTGTGCATCCGTTCTTTTGACAATGAAGGAGAATTTCTCATGCTGATAATATAGAATTAAGTGGTAGATGTAGGAGGTGTATTTGAACACCTTCTCTCTTGACAGGTTCATAAACTACTCATGCATCTTGGGTCTGATATGTAGGTCATGTCATAACGAGATTGGAGTCTTGCCAGGGGATAACATAGTCATCATCACCAGTACAGTTTCATCAATATACTCAACTGATTTATAACCCAAGATGGAACTGATCATGTCTGCAAGGTCTGCGCCCAATTGGTTGAGGTAACCAGCAAAAATAGGAGGGTATTGCACAGTGTCAGAGTTAATAAACAATTGGTTAAGCTTTGTGATCTGAGCATCTGTCAGCATTCTAGCTCCTTGGTTTATGAGATCCAACAAAGACAAGGGAACCAATTTCTTCTCAGTCTTAAACTGCAGCATGTCTCTAATGTCCTCAGGGGTGATGTAGAATACAACTGAGCCTGAAGGGTCAAGCACAGCTCTCTGAGTGGGATCATAGCATACAACACACAGGTGAATTAGGTCAGGGAATTGGTTGACCTGAGGGAGTCTGAAGATTGGGAGGAAGGAATCCCAAATGCCCAATATATCTGTCCCATCCACATGTTTGGCCTTTAGCTCATTTAGCAGGTGGAGGTGGAACTTGCTGTGTGTTAAGGAGTCTTCTGAGATTTGATAATCTAAGTCTGTTAGATCCTGCCACTACAATTCTCTCTGAGGGGCATTCAAAGGAGCAACATTGAGGGCCACAGGTGCAACTGGAGTCTCCATGGTTACTTAAACTCTGTTTTGTATGTAGACTGATGTTACTAGAGTGGGCAACAGAAAAAGAGTATTGCTTGGGTGAAGAGGTGAATTGCGAAACAGAGGATGATAGGGTAAACTTGCAGCAATTGAAATACTGCACACAATTAGAAGGTGAATACTTGTCTTTGGTAGACCCTCCTTAATAATTAGGTGTAGGTACCAGGTTTTCTGTTCACGACTGCGCGAACAGAATGCAGGTTTTTAATGAGAATTTTGTTTAAACGGGCTCGGCTACTGAATTTCGACCGGTCAATTTCCAAATGGGAACTTGGTGCAGGGTGTTCACCGGTGAATTATGCATTTTTTAGTGTCTTGAGTTAATTTTCACCTATTGTAGACAAAACAAGGTGCAGAGAAGATTTGCAGGGATAAATACCGGGTGAACTCGACGGTCCGGGTCACGAATGCAGGTGGGTAGGTGCGCCGAAGGTCTCCAGGTCGATTTGAACAGGTTGGTGCAATTTTGGACGTAAAATGCATGCAGAAGGCGCAACAACAGTTTTTGCAAAAAGTGCAAAAAAAACGCGAACAAATGACAAAATATGGATTTTTGGGACATTCGCGCCTTTTTCGAATGACGTCAGCATGACGTCATTAGGTGGGTGAGGGTCGGATGACGTCAGCATGATGTCATCAGGTGACGTGGCGGCCTATGAGTGGTCCACGGGGGTGGTGAGGTGGCAGACAGGTGGAGCAATGGTGGATGGGGGTTGCGGACGTGGCGATGACGCAGGCAGTAACGCGGCGCTGATGCTGGCAGGCAGATTGGCGGAAAACCGGAAACCACAGCGGTTTCGTATCGCACCACTTTTGATACGGAGAGGAATCTTTCAGAGGGGGCTCCGATACGATTTGGGGGCGATGCGTGGCCGAGGCCTGACGTCAACCTCTAACAGATATCGGACGATATCTTTCGAACGTCGGGGCCGGTCCGATATCTGCGTCAACCGTCGGATAAAAAGTGCTTGATCGGACGGTCGACGGGCCGATGACCTGCGCGGATGATACGGCGTCGTCGAGCATTAAAATATTACTTTCCTTGGGATTTGTGCCTGGCGGGATCCTTAGATTTTTCCGCGAATTGCATGGTTTTCTTATGTATTTTTACCAAGGCGCGCTAATCACAAAACTTAGGAAAAATGGGTTTTTGATGAAATTTCTTTTGCAAAGTCGCGCGCACCTCAAACTTTGGATAAATGCACAAACAATAGTTTTTTCAATGTATTTTGTATCAAACGCGCATAAATCCCGAACTTAGGATAAAGCGGAAAAAAGTGGGTTTTCAAGGTATTTTTGCCTTTTGAGCGGATTAAAGGGTGCAAAAGGGGTTTGCCAAGGTTTTTTAGGCAAAATGAAGGGTTGGCTAAGTAGATGAGTTTGTGAAGGTGGAAAAGAGGTTAGGCTTGGGTTCTCAAACTGACCAGATGTCAATTTGATTCCCTGGTAATGAATGATATGGCTATAATGCCAAGGAGGGGATATTTATAGAATGCTTAGGGTTTATACACCATGGTGTTATAATAGTAGGGAAAGGGTGACATAGGGAGTTAGGTAATAGAAGTTAAAGGTTAATATGGAGGGAGAAGGTGCATGAGGAGTGATATTACTAAGTTTTACTTGAAAACAACTTAGTTTTAGGGAGTAGATCAAAATGAAAAGAATTTTGCACAAGAAATGTGGCTCTTAAAGGCAACAAGGACCAACATAAAACCTTGAATTCTTGCATAACCACAACTGGTGAAGGGATGTTAGTAATGAGTGATAAATCAGGAAAAAAGGGAAGTTCGACATGCTCCATTGTGTTGTTTTCCTTGTATTGATCAGCAAGATTCAGTTTGGAAGGAACACCCCTTCTGCAACCCCATCTACCTACCCATCTATTTGCCTAGCATTTTTTGTTTCTTCTTGGAGGGTGCACTTGGACTTGCAGAGCCTTATGTGCCTTTTCTTTTCCATTGGCTTTTTCCTTTGATTTCCTATCTAGCACTACCCTTATTTCTTCCAAGGCCCCAGATTAAGCAGTTGGGAACCTTAGCTTCTCTGCCTAACTACTGATCTGCCAAGATTAAACAGTTTGGACAAACTTCTTTCTCTATTCTACAACAGAAAATT